>JASANE010013236.1:0-112256 GCA_030248225.1 Trileptium ribeirensis
TTCAGTTGGATCACAGCGCCGCGATCATCAGGAAACGTCCGAAGGCCTACCTACAACGTCAATTAATAGAAAAAGTTACTGGCTTCTCCAAATAGGGGAACCTAAGGTCTCTGAAGCGATAACAGCTATTCATGACGATTACAGTATTTAATTTACATCAGATAACATATCAGAATTAAGTGCTCAAAAATTGAACGAAGTTTCGTTCAATTGCAATCGTTTTAGTTTTAACGAGAATCGATCGTTTTCGTTTCAAGCTAGTTTGCTTAACAAAGTCCGAATGTGTTAAAATAAAAAGTTATTTGCGATTGATGATTTTTTGTGTGTTTTACTGATTGGATTTCGTTTTAGAAACAGATCGTTCGACTGCGATGATGTTTGATTTTGTCTGCGTTCATTTATGCTTTCAAATTGTGCATTCTGATTGTAACTGCGCTTTCATTGTGCATTCTGATTCTAACTGCAGCTTCGTGAGTAATTGTCAAATCGTGGTAAAATGCAGCCAACCGATTGCAGCATAACTACTTTATTTGATATAGCAAAGTAGACAATGTAAAGGGCTGGCGTCTCCAAAAATGGGTAGGGGCCTTAGGTATATCAACATCCTCAAGATTTCTCACTTGTAGTTCATGTCAACAGCTCAATTACTGCTTCCCCTAGTTCATGTCGCCAGGTCTCTCCAGGCACGTTTATGGAAGACTAAATATTTTTTGAGATTTTTTTCATATTTAGGCTAAAAAATCGTCAAATTATTTCGTGTGGCGCTAAAAATCGTTAAAATTTCCCTTTTATATGCAAACACAATTATTGTAATCAGTTGCGAAATTACACATTTTTGACGTTTTCTAAGAGGTACATACAGTATTTATAGTCTACCTAATTCAAAGGGGGACCCCTAGATGAGCTGGGCGAAATCACCCCAGGTATTTTTCGCTCGGCCAGTTCGAAACCGGGGGACCCCCATGAGGTGTAGTTTTGGTGGATTGCAGAAGCCAGAAGGCACCGAGCCATGAAACTACATAGAATAAAACGTAAGCAAGATGACTGCTCTTCAAAGAAAAACTGGAACTAACCTAATATAAGCGAATATCTGAGGATACAATCGTCGACACGGCAAAATAGAAACGAGATAATAGAAACATTCAAACTACATACATACCCCTCAACTTACCTTATCCGACATCCCGAACAATTTGACCATATTCGTTGCAATATTCGTCGCAAGCATAAGGTCCGACGCAGCGCCGGTTGTTATGTGATCGGTGCCGAAAACAAGTTCCTCGGCAGCGCGGCCGCCCATGAGGACGTCGATTTGGGCTTGCATTTGAGCACGTGTTGTTTGATACGGTTCTTTGTCGGGTATAGTTGCGGTCTATAAAAACCAATTTAATCTACCACCTATGACATCAACATGCTTAGGAACTCAAACTAACGTATAGCGTACAAGGCGCTGAAACTTTTGTAAGCAGAAAAAAAATGTTAATGGGTCACAAATCCAGTAATTATACTGTCGTCAAGTCTTTAGCTGCTGTGGGTATCCTGGTATTCTGAGCCTCTGAGACTAGAGGTCCAATACCCAAGGGAAGAGTCGGACATCCTTAAGCCATATTTATCCGAGGGCATTACACGCGTGGCAAAAAAACATATTTCAAACAAGATAATGAAGCTTTTCGAACAAAGATAAAGCGGCAGTCGAACGAACTGCACATATTTGTTTCGACTTCAGTGTGCACCATTTAGTACAATCCGAAATAATATAATAGTATAATTTGTCAAGACGAAAAATTGTTCCAACGTACCTTACTCGCCACGCGATGACAGCTGCTCGTCTTTCACTTGCACATGAGAAAATAAAATTCTAAAATTTCTTCGGTGCTCGCTCTTAAAAAAGAGATATTACCGCATGTCTACAAAATATTACGACAAAAACTGCATAACCTAAAGACACATACGTGACCGAGAGACTGTCCGCGTGCGATAATTGTCACTTTGTGCAACGGCGCTGCGTTTTTGGTATAAAACGCGCACAACGTGTGGCCAGCTTCGTGGTAGGCGGTTACTTTATTCACATCTTCGTCGGGGATACGAAATTTCTTTTCCGGACCTAAAATTTGACGTACACAATACTGAAATGGCAATTTTGCAATCTATACACGGGCATTTTCAACCAAAAACAAGATTCTTGAACAAACGTTTGCCACTCATACCATACTATATTACCTCATTTTGTCCAACTTTTATAAGGGGGGAGGGAGCTTCACACGTTTGACCTGTCCCTCCTCCAACTTTCGTCTTGTCCTCACACAGAATTTCGTGCTGCCCTTCCAATTTTGTTTAGGCCATCCCCACTATTTTGTACCAGCTTTTTTGATGAGCGAAAAAGCGGGGGAGCCAAAACAAAACTTGGAAAGTTAGGACGAAGGTGGAGGGACAAGGCAAATATAGGGCAAAACTTTGTCCCCACTCTTAAAAGTGTAGCAAATGACGCAAAAAATGACCAAGTCATGTCGCGACGTATATGACCATAGTATGAAATGATACTTTTTTCACGGATGTATCACAGACTGTTAGTACAATATCGTTAACTACAGAGGTCTGCTTCAAATAAGATTTAGACACGGTATAGTGATTTAGTTAATCGCGTAGCGAGGGAAAATGGAGCGAACAATTTCTGCACTTAGTGATTACTACAAGGTTCCAAGTTGAGATTGATCCGTTCTTTTAAAGTCACAGAATACAAATAATATACCGACAATGTATTAACTCTATAAAAGTTTTGGCTATTCTCATCACATATCAAAACCACAGGACCCTTTATTTTGTTCCTCAAATTTCCAAAAAAAAACCTTTGTAAAATAACCTTTGAGAAAAGTTATGATTTTATCCTACCCTGACAACCCATGCAAAATATTTAAGCTTTCTGGGCACAAACAAGTGGCAAAGTTCTAATATTTCTGTCTCAAAATTCAGCCATACGTTCCTCAGAGTTCATGATAACATGAATTAAATTATTATTCAACCGCGTTTAACGGACTAAATAATCCTGTAAACCCAACGTTCGGCCAAAATACGCAATAAACATAATTTTTGTCTACATTTTTAAAATATAATTTTTTTGGTATTTTTACTTTAGCTCAAAACTCTAAACTACTGGCACTGGACAAATAATGACATCACCAAAACTGTAGCTCTTAATGAGAGGATTCATTTTTCGAACCGATGCTTCTGGCAAAATGTTATAATCTAAAATGTTCCGGGAGCTCGAATAGCCCAAATCAAAAGTCATGAATTCGAGTCGGTTTTGTGAGAATTTGAGCAGGGAATCATTGAAGCAGCGCGGTTACAAAGCTAGGTGCACAACTACAATCTATTTCGCGACAAATATAAATTGTGAAAATGTATGAATCTAGTGTAGAGATACGCGTGCTACAAACGGACAGAAAAGAATTCTTTGCACAATGGTGCGCTATTTGACGAAAACGTATTTTGTCACAGTCACGAACAAAAGTAAGTGCTCAAACAATTGAAGCACATGTGATCGGGTCCAGATGAAATTGGATCCGACATCGTTTGCACTAACTTTTGATCGTGACTATAACACGCTCATTCTATATAAAATACTGGCGATTTATCAAAAAAAAAACCAATTTTTCATAAGATACCGATATATTGAATGTCCACTCCAAAAATTAAGAAGAGCTAAAAACTCGGGCTCAGAACGCATTCGGTGCTGATCGGTAGCCCATAAAAGAAAAATTTCGACAATATTGGCTGAAGGTAGGAAAACGATTGGTAATTATTGGGACGGTACAAAAAGACCCCACAAAAATCAGAAGCAAGACATTAAAAAATCAAGCCCCAGATAGAGAGTGGAATTAAGTGCCTACCTTACAATCAAAATTAACTTACAGGCTGGTTTAACAAACTTACAGACTGTGAATAATTATTCTATATTAACAAAGAGTGCTGTTCAAACAAGACTCGTCATTTTTATAAACTCTGGATATAAAAAACGATACTAAATAGCAGTGCTAAAATTAGAATTTACTATTGGTTACCCATTAGAACTTTATCACGAGCAGATTCAAGGTATTCCATATTGACGTCCGGGCGTCCATCTGCGGCAGCTCGTAACGCAGCCTGATTGACCATATTTTCCAAATCTGCGCCTAAACAACTGTTTATAAAATATGTGTAGTTACAAAAGATTATGTCACACGAAATCAAAAACACGAAGAACATACATGCTCGATGTCCGAAGTACCGGGAGGGTATTCGAATACCGGAGGTTGCGAGGTGGTCGGGAAGGTACACCCTCGTTTGCGTGCCGCCTATGTGTCCAGCGCCTGCGGAGCCATTAGGCGGTTAACCCTTCTATAAAGATGTATGAAGAAGATCGTTATTTAGTTTATTATTATATCGACTTATTCAAACCGGGGGAAGGGTGAGTTGGCCCACTACCGCGTTTCGGCTGACTCTCGCCCG
The DNA here is from genome assembly GCA_030248225.1 of Trileptium ribeirensis. NCBI lineage: Eukaryota > Metazoa > Nematoda > Enoplea > Enoplida > Thoracostomopsidae > Trileptium > Trileptium ribeirensis. The sequence continues at coordinate 4,486 of JASANE010013236.1, forward strand.
GTCTGCCGCCTCGATCCGAGCCCCTTTTGAATTTGGGATCGGGATGCCTCCCAACTGACGCACCCAGGTCCGCGAGGGTCCGAGGAGAAGCCAACTAGTAACATGTCAGCTATAGCCTAAAATATTACGCATTTATGCAACCGGTAATTGCTACCAATATCTAAAATTATTTTTTCCAAAAATTCCGTGGTTATATTGTTTAACAATAATAGTTGTGAAATGAACATAAAATAGTTACTAAGCATCTTGTCTATTTGTCATTTTATAATTATTATATACATTGAGTATACTAACAGCGCAATGAGACGCTAAATCCGAACTGGATATACCGACAAAACAACAAAACTAATCGCTAATTGTATAAGGCAATAAAAATGGAAAATCAAAGATGGATCGCCCATCGAATTACACCATTTTCGAGTGAGCCATGTATATTGTAGAGTCACAATACAAAAGTAGGTTCGCAAAAGACGGACACAGACGAAAAAAAATTTATCCGTCCGCGGCTAGACACAGTTTTGTCCGCTGTATGTTTACACGAGCAGACGAAATAATTATGCCGGCCCACCTCCAGACGAGAACTTGCGTCTGCATTTACTTTTGTCCGTGACTGTACGTTGACGGCAGTGTGCGTTGATGGTCATGGTTAAGGACATTTTGCGTATGCATTTACTTTTGTCCGTGACGTCCAGACGAGAACTTGCGTCTGCATTTACTTTTGTCCGTGACTGTACGTTGACGGCAGTGTGCGTTGATGGTCATGGTTAAGGACATTTTGCGTATGCATTTACTTTTGTCCGTGACGTCCAGACGAGAACTTGCGTATGCATTTACTTTTGTCCGTGACTGTACGTTGACGGCAGTGTGCGTTGATGGTCATGGTTAAGGACATTTTGCGTATGCATTTACTTTTGTCCGTGACGTCCAGACGAGAACTTGCGTCTGCATTTACTTTTGTCCGTGACTGTACGTTGACGGCAGTGTGCGTTGATGGTCATGATTAAGGACAGTATGTCATGCAAGTGTACTGGATACCATAATTTTGTACATAACTGCTCCGAACATTTTCTCACTACGTTCTTGGAATACAAAAACAAACATAAATGTGTATATGTACAATATCTTGGCATACAGCCAGTAAGCAATACCATTTTTAAACTCAATTTTAACACAATCACGTAAAATGCAGATAACACTCTACATTATGACTCGGAATACTCAAAATGAAACCAAATATTGAAATCGGCATGTGCATTTTGACTAAGGTTCGAATTCTGTTATTGATTATTCTCATTATCCTGAACCGTTTGTATCAAAACCACTGTGAGTTCGATGTTAAAATAAGTTGTTAGCCCGCAAGTAAGAAGCCATCCAATAAATGTATCGGTGTACCAGCTATATGGTTATATTTTCACAATAGTTGTACGAGGTTTTAAAGTAGACAAATTATCGCGCGGGCAAAGGCAATGTACTCAAGTTTGGCCTTTAAAGAAAGCAGAGTTGAAGCCAAGTTGGCCAAGCATGATGAAGCTAATAGAAACGCAACTAAGTAAGTGAGCATAACAGTTAATGGTGTTGCTCGTAAAAGCTAAGATAACTATCATAGCGGCCTTCGATCACGCAACCAGAGAAGCTAATATATGTACCGCATTTAGTTAAGCCACACTGATCCATGGTAATTGCTTATCGTGTTGCGTATTTCTCTGAAAATTTCTAAATTCATGGTTGGTTGTCCATATCCGAATATTCTGAATAACCGATATATATCTCATAATGTTACTCAGATTTCCGGATATGGTAAACCATACTCCTTCCCATCACTAGGAATAACATGCTGAAATTCTGGCCTCTCCATTCGCAAAAATTTTGCGGGGGGGACCCTCTGCCGGGGGGCCCCCGGGCACATTTGCCGGGGGGAACCCAAAAGTGCGGGGGGGTGCCCCCCGGCTGCCCCCAGCAATCCGTTAGGGGCCCCCCGGCAAGGTCCTGGGGTCTGCCGGGGGAGCCAAAAATAACAAGTTTCGTGGTTTCACGCTAAAAATGGCTTTTTTAATTTTTAGGTAGATTTCAAGCATTTAATTTGCCCGGCAGCCTGGTCTATAAACGTTCTATTTGATCTCTGTTTCAGATATTTCAGAAATACTGTGTAGTAATTAGTAATAGTTTTATATTTCACACCAAAAATGAGTAGTAATAGGGCATTTCAATCGCCGCATAATAAACGTAGGCGGCCCAGTGCAGTTATTGGGCAGGGTGAAATGCCGTCCATGCAGCAGTTAATTCGTGCGCCGGTGCCAGTTGCAACATCGACACCTCGGGCGGTTCATTGTGACAGCGAAGAAGCTACGTACAATCGTGGCTAGTGAAATGCGTACTATGTTTACATTAAGTTCTAAACGTAGTATGCACTGATTTGTCGGGGAAGGAGAAGCAATTTCCGAAGCAGGTTTTAGTGAGCTTCACATAAAGCAATATAGAATTTTGTATGTATTGTATGAAGCGAATAAAAACCATTCAGTGCAGCATCTAGTTACGATTATTAAGTATATCCTTGAAGGGGATGCGGAGTTGGAGTCTGTTGACGGTGGGTAAAATTAATTAATTAAATTAATGTTTAGTATCCAACATCCGTGAACCGCAAAACATACAAGAAGTTGAAGAAATTATTAGCGTGGAAGATCCGGCAGCACAGCCACATGATCAGCGTCTGGGTCGTGCTATGAAACAACCTCACCTCGATAGCTTCCATGTGCCGGCGCCTTCAGTGGCAATGGCGATGCGGTTGCCGATAATGGTTCGTTTGTTTTTTGCGAGTTGTAGGATGTAAAAACCGAAGCCGATACCGATAGCAGACCATAAATCAGACCTGATATCGCACCACCTACAAAATATCAGGGAATAACCGGAACCGAAATTTACCGGAACCAGCAACCGGAACCGTCCATTTAAACCGGATCCGGAACCGGAACCTGGTCTTCGAAATTTATATATAGTAAAACAGATGACGGAAGAAATGACGGTATAGTGGATTTAAAATGCATTAAATATAACTTTTACATTAAACTTAATGTATTGCGATGGTATTATTGCCTTTCTGAAACTTTAAAGAGACTGAGGAAGCTAATAATGTTTATTTATCGATCAAATGTCGATTTTAGGACAACCAGTGCAAAAAATGCCTTTCATTGTACACCATTGCGTATACTGCGTCAAATCGAATGTGCTTACAAAGCTTGGATCGTAGAATACACACTTTCGCTCTGTCTCCAGTCGCCTCCCTTCACTACACATACGTTTGTTGCATACACATACGTTTGTTGCATGTTCTTTTGTAGGAGACTTAAAATTATTGGTTTATATGATTCTAAGAGAAAATAATAGATAGAAGGTAATTTTCTGATCAGTGGTCAGAGACACTGTTTAGGCTAGCGTTGGACAAACAGTGCCCGTCAGTTAGGTCATAATGATGATAACTTTCTAATTAGAATGCTATAAATGAGAAACACAGTGATACTGCTCGCACAGTTTCAATAAATACAGTTCATTGCCAAGAAAGCAGTTTCTAGCTGCGTTGCAGATAATGTTAGTTTACTTCAATTTAGACTGATTTACCAAGCATACAAGCGCACTGGCGGGTGCTTGACGCAATTTATGTTAGCCAAGCATACCCTAAGTACTTCTGTGTAAGCCATACTCTGTTACCGAGTTGGACCGGTTTAATTCAAACGTATCCCACAGACTTCTGGATGTGTAAAATAGCTGCAACAAGCATCGACCTGGCTTTGATTTAACAAACTCCTGCAGGTTATTATGAAAAATTCCTGCTCAAATTATGTGCCCTACTTACGTTCAACTGGGCAAATTGGTTAGTTAATCTTTTCTTTTGCTTGGTTGTATTAGAGCTTGATCATTGTATAATATATTACATATGTTTGGATTACAGGATGAAGTAAAAAACGTGGAAAATTTCAAACAAAACTTTTAAACCGGAATTCCGGTTCCGGTATGGTTTTTGCCCTTTGCCGGAACCGCAACCGGAACACGATTTTCGCCGGAACCGGAATTCCGGTTACTCCCTGCAAAATATGTATTATGTATGTGTATGTTAATGTCTGTATCACAACAGTTGCAATTTTTAATGTTAAGCAAGTTCAATTTTCATTGATTTCTGATGCAGCGCCAAGTATCAGGCAGCAGCAACTCACTGTGGAAATCGATACGCCTGTACTTCGAAGATTCGAATCACCTCTTAGCGTAGATTCGGTTGGCGCATCAGTGTCACAGCCGCTGAGTGACGTCAGTAGCACTAATCGCGAAATCGGGTCGGCAACGCCATCGCTTAGTTCTGTCAGTGGTAGGTTTAAGTACTGCATGCCTATTATGTTATTTTATTATTAAGCTTACTCATGCATTATGACTTGTCATTTGCAACTCATGACTTGTAACTGTTGATTAGAGTTTGACCGAGTGTGAATGACCGAACACCGAAATTTTGGTTCCAACCATTTGTCCGGGTTATTTGTGTCCACGTTTGTTTGCGTTCAGTGAAACGGGGGGATAGTTGTTTATTATACGTTTTAGGCAATATTATTGCCGTGCGAAGTGAGTGCAAAATGTGTTCAGTAGTGTTGCAATGTGTTTAGCATTATTTTCAGGGCCTCAGATGGATTTGTTTGTCGTACCTTCCATCGAGGATTTCGCTGTCAAAATTAAGCCTCCGCAAGCCGACCCGGGTGCTGCGGGCAAGAAGTCTAAGAAACGGCAATCCGGGGCGGACCCCGGGTGGGCAGCTGAATTTCCGTGGCTGCAATTCATCTACAGGGACAATAAGATTGTTGGCTAGTTTGCCGTACATGTGGTGATAAGGCGGGCACGCTCTCAGTGTCTGATGTAAAAACAGTCTTTTCGAAATCCGGTGGCGTATTCGTGGTAAAAGCGTTTGATAATTGGACTCGGGCTAGTGAGCGATTATTTCAGCATGAATTTGGAGACCATTATTCCAATTCAAAGTATCCGAAGCCTAAAGATTACAAGGGTGCAGTTGCCAAGAAACGACTGCGTGAGTTGATCGTGGACCATCCGCTCCAAACGCCGCATCAGAAATGGTGGGCAGAATCAACCGTACGCCGCACAGTTGATTTGTCGGGTTGGGATATTATAACGCAAATGAAAGTTAGCAACTCGAAGGCCGCCGCGAAGAATCGAGCAGCTATGAATGTTTTGGTCCAGTTGGCGCTCAAAATGATCCAACAAAGATGTGCACCCGCGGAGCGATTTAAGCGTGAGGTTGCATTTTTGTGTCAAGCTGGTGTCCCTGCTATTGCCCGATTTAAAACTCGTTATACGTCGCAGCGGGCCATCAGTGAACTTTGTGAATCGTTGCACGTGACAACAATGTATGGCCTATACGTAGATATGACATCATTCTGCGAAGATAGTGAGCCGATTTCATTTGGAATAATGATTGATCTGGCGTCAACATCGTCTACAAGGGAATGGATGGCAGTTTGCATTCGATATGTTACTAGCAGGGATGGCGGTGAAATCGCTGAGCGCTTGCTGAAGGTGCCCGTGTCAGTTCCAAATCCGGGTTGGCCGTTGGTTCAACCATTTGATGAGTGATCTTTGTGCCGTGTGTCCGTTTTTATTTCCGCGAAGTGGACCAAAAAAGCTGTCGCTTCAAAATTGTTCTTCCTAAGGATCAGACGACGGCGGTGGCGCGCGGTCGCGCTATATTAGCGCCAACTGTCGCATCATGGAACACAATCCTCGCATCACAACCTGGTGGTGTGGAGCGCACCGGGTTCAATTAGCTTCCAAACACGCGTCGCAGGCTACCACATTTGCGAAGGCTTATTATCAAGCAACGAAGCAACTCCAGCATCTGTTGACATTATCGCCTGAAGTGGACCGAGTATTCAAACAAAGCCAAGCAGTCGAATATAATTTGAAGCCCGGCAGCCAATCATCGTTTAGTGATGTTGCCATGTTCAAGTGGGAGAGCGAAAGAGACATTTTAACGAAGGAAGCGACTCTGCACATGGCTATCGCTAGAACTATTCGCCAAATTCGAGAAAATGCGTCGGATCCCAATAGCAGTCGTTTCTTGCATAAGTTGTCGAAAATGGTTATAAGCCCTCAGCGTATCCTGTACGTTGCTCTGAAGTTGGACATTTTAGACATCGTCGTAAAACTCATATGCAGGACCGAGATGACGCGAACGGAGCTTACCGAATACCAAAACGACGTGGCATCAGCGAGTTCGCGGCTACAGCGACTACTAACGACGGACGGCCAGTTGTACAATGACGCGAAGGAAACTCTGCGCGAAAACGAAAAATTTTCCGAATTTGTCGATGATGTTAGCAACCTTGCCGTTGTGTTCATTGAAGTCGATGTTGAGAAGCGAGCGCTGGCGTTCATTGACCAATTTTCGACGTACCTGACGCATGATAACGACGTTAAGCTCAAAGCTTTCGAATTACTGTCGGTTGAGAACATGTTGATTTCAGTAACGGAATGTGACGAATTGCTGGACTATGCAATAGAAGCCGAACAGCGCCTTATCAACATCTATTGCAAGCCAGTTGAGTTGAACGCTCAGTGGCCGGAAGCAGCCGGCCAGTTATTTGTCGCCAGTCCGTTGTGCTCGTAGGCCCAGCTGCGTGATGCTATCGAACAACTCAAATACACGATGTTTTCGTTGTTGCAAATGACGAATACTAGGTGGACAACCCGAACTCTTTTGCTTCGACTGCTCAAAAGCAGATCGCCATGTCTTGCTGCTGAACTTGTCATAAGGAAAATTGTGAAAAGTTACCTTGAACTGCCGATATCAACGTCAAGCGTTGATTGTGTATTCTCGGCCGTTAAGCTCGTGGATAGCCGCCTTTGTAGGAGCCGCAAAGATACTACGATTAACAACTACATCACGGTCGCGATTGAAGCGGAGCTTTTCGAAACATTTGACACAGACTTGGTAGTTACGGCTTGGGAAAATATTTTCAGCCGTCGCCGGATCGCTCTAATACACTCTAATACTAATAATAAGTCATGAGCTGGGCGAAAATATGCGCGCCGTCTTCGCCAACATAAAAAGCTCCGACGAGCAGTCGCCATGGATGATGATGATAACGGCGATGACGAAGTCACTGCGCTCAATGAAGATGACAACTTCGGTGTGCCGGAAGATAATGATTCAGACATTGACGAAGATTGTGATGAGTTGGAAGATGCTGGGGCCCACGATTTTCAAGGAGTAGACGATGGCGATATCAGTTTTAGCGACAGTGAAGGAGGCGACAGCGAGTCGGAGGCGCAAGTTGAGGAGGTTGCGCCTGGGCCGTCGTGGCGGGTGCAGACACTACGCCAAACCACACACATCCACACACACAACATAGACACACACACAGTCATACACATAAACACTATCACTAGACATACTACAGTCGACAAATACGCATCGAAACAGAATGCACGTACTAATTAACACAAATCCAAAGCGACATAACACAGCACACTTGTCAAGCGGCCCCCAACGTCGACTTGCAGAGGCTTAATTCGTCAATCAACGATGATCTCAATCGTAACGAACAATGTTCTATCGCGTGCCGCCTCCAGGACAGATTTGAAATCCAATTATGGTGAGAAGTAGAACATAATTAGAATATTTTGCAGTCCACACTATAGCCCCGCAGGGAAATTTAAAGAAATTTTACTTGAAAAATGACATTTTTCCAAAATTTTGAACTTACCGGGTCGTGAAATTTTTGCCGGGGGGGGCAGCCAAAAAAGTGCCAGGGGTATCTCGATTTTGCCGGGGGGCGCCCAAAAGTGCCGGGCCCCCCACTTTGGAGAGACCAGAAATTTGTAAATATTAATTTATGACGAAAGGTACACGAGATTCGAACTACAGCGGCTCAGGGAGTGCTCCCGAAAACAGCTAACGTTCATCAAATTATGAATATTTTAGATGTAAACAGTACTCGCCAAAAATGACTGTCGCTCGCTCGCAACTAGCCCGAAAATTAGAATTTAAAAAGATTCGAAATACCGAACGAGCCACTAGCTCGCGGCCCGCTCGGGACTTGCTCGCTCGAAATGTGACTAATGGCCTCCGTTTCTCGATATGACACCTATGCAATGAGATATAGCCCGCGAAACAGTGACTGTTTAGATACATTTAGAAAATAATTCTTAAAAACCTGTTTCACGCGTTTTTACCCCAAGGATGCAGCTGGAGATCTTAGCATCAGATTAAAGACCCCAATGTCTTCATTTTTCCTGCAGAACAAAAGCATTGTCGAAATTCATCCAACCAAAAATGCGTTATGAGTTACACCGACAGACAACAAAAATATATTTAAGATTTTTCTTCCCACCACCTCCGCCCATTCCAGTTTAATGAATTTATATAACATCCATCGTCCAATACAGTCGCGGCCAGAAATAAATGCAAAATATTCCATCGATTCCGATTAAACAAAGTTTCGATGGCACTTATTTTTGGCCGTGACTGTAATAGTGTATACCTGTAAATCCCGTTGTCCCACGAGCAAGTGTTTCTAGATCCGCATCGGGATTAAGCGTAACCTTGCCCATGTACAGGCCGAGGATTTCTTTGCGACCTCGGAGGTCAGGAATACTGACGAACACTTGGACGTCGAAACGTCCTGGTCGAAGTAAAGCCCTGAAACAATCATAATACCGTATGCAATGTAAAAATATCAAGAAGTACTAGGGATGTTGAAGTGGTAACAGCAGCTGTTGAACGCGACACTGTGGTGATGGCATCAAAACTCTAACGGAGAATAATTTATTCTTGGTCTTCGTTTACTTATAAGATTCTAATACAGCTGGAATGAATATCAGCATCGGAAATTGATGTAATCCGGCTGGTATCGTAAAACTTGATAGGTCGCCGCAGGAACCGCCTAATTTCAAACCCAGAAATTATATTTGCCCTCAGAAACCCAGAAGGGCTACCAGAGAAATGATATTCTTGGAAAAAGTTTTGGGATTTTTTAGTATAAATAAAACATAACATTTTTGGAAATTCCAATTTTCAATCCTCCACCCTTATATAGTTTTGAATGGACTGTCCAGTACTAGCCACAATAATTGATGGCTAATCGGACACAACCTGACCGTCGAGAAATAAGACCCTTGTGATCATTCGAAGCTCGTTCGTGATGAAATTAATGAACAATGACCGTATTTTCTTAACCATCGCCAAAATTTTGTGTTGGTTTTTGCTCGTTTGTAAGGCGACAATCATCTTAATAATGAGTTTTTATAATATAACCAGCTACAGCAGTGAACGTCCATTATTATCGTAATGCGGCGATAATGGCTGAAAATATAAACATTTATCTATCCGCAATCTGTCCACACAGTAACTTATTTTCCTTCAAATTTATGCGAATCAAATATCGTAAACACACAAACACCTACTTACCAAGTTCGAAAACTGTTCGATGTTCGTTCGTTCGAAACTGGACACTCATTTCTGGCGAGTACTGTACCTACTGCTGGTCATGCAAAACGACAAAGCACGTTAAAATTGTACGAATCACAGTAAATGCACAGCAGATGAAGAAGAATACTAATTATGTAATAATAAATTATTATAAATAGGTGATGACGCGAAACAAAAATAAACTGCGTTGGGCCGAGTTCACCATGGAGCATGGCTGAAGAAGACGTCTCTATTCTGGATTTACCCACGGGCAAGGTGTAGCCAGGGGAAGTTGCGGGAGTCGCGACCCCCCTTGGTTTCAACCCAAAAAATTTTTTATGAATGATTCCGGTTGAAAATGATGTCGGAAATTGTCCTAACACCAGGCTCTCTCGCACTAAGAAAAATTACTTTCAATCGTATTTTTGACCAAACTTCACATTCGTGTATAAAAATTCGCTATTTTGGCAACAGTTGGATTTTTTACTCTTTTTTACGGCGTACATAATATCCCAATTCTTATTGCGGGCTAGGAAATGCAATTTCATTGAAACTTTCTCCGCTCGTAGAAATGTGAACTAGAAAAATATGTAAATATAAAAATAATATGTAAATTATGTAAACATAGAAATATCACTGAATGACATGTCCTCCTAAGCTCCGCTTTCACATTTCTGAGAGCGACCCCCCGGACACCATTTTAGGTACCCACTGTGGGCCTAAAAAGCCTAAACTCCCCCTTCAAAATTCCTGGCTACGTCCTTGCCCACGGGCCACCTACCCCGGCATAGTTTGGTACCGCGCTTGATTTACTCATAAATATGACTCGGTTGATAAGCTTCGTCATTGCATTAATAATAATTATGGACCATCGGGAATGGAAACCTATTACAGTGAACAACAAAACTAGTTTAGATGTGCGATTAAAATATATAAATACGGCAAATTTTGTAAGATGTGTGCAGCGAGATGGTAAAAATATATGCTAGAATCAATTCTAGACACACCTAAAGTAGTTGCCGCCCCAATATTTTGTTTTAATTTTTGCAACATGAATATTGAGTAGTAGTAAAATATATCAAATTAAACATCATGTTAATTTTCACCAATTGAATATTATAACTAAATAATCTATCCCACTAAATACAAAAACCCACTACAAAAACTTACTTATCAAGATCTTCTTTACGATTCGAAGCACCTAATACGATAACACCTTCGTTTTGTTTGAACCTAAAAAAGAAGAAAGGTTACGTAGTGATAGGTTCAAATTTATTTTTTGGATGGTAAACTATCATGAAAGCCCGAAATTTCGAACAATATTAGCAGAATTTAGCAAATAAGCCGCTTTTTGTTTTAATAATCAGTGATTATTAATATTTACTGATGGTACACCCACGTTGCGCGGTCACGGTGTCTTAATCGAGTCCATCATGGACACAAGAAGGCAACCACTCACTGATGTGAAGCTAATCGGACGCTGGGCCAAAAACGAAGCTTTTTTCGCCTGACACCTAGAAGACATCCACGACAGCTAAACAATGCGATAGCTATTCTACCCGAGTTTTATGAAATAGTGCGGTACTACGAAAATGATACAAAAACGAAATATAACGTTAAAAACAATTAATATTCTTCAATTCTATACCATCGTCACAATATATTTAGTTTGATAAGATAAAACGGTATTTACGAAGCTAGTGTAACACATAACACTGCCAACAATCAAAATTTAGCTTATAGTAAATATGTTTTATAAAGTTTGTACTGTAAATCTTTATAATTCCTAATTATAGCAAAACATTCCCGTCTTAAGCCGCTTAAGAGTTTTCCAAATGTTGGAAACCCAGTTACACATACAGACGTTCTGCACGGATCAAGACCGCCTCTGCCTTTTGCCGTAGACCAATGCTCAAATTTCAGTGGTAAGGAATTAGTTTGTTTCAAGGCTCTTCAGTGTAGTGGGTTCCAGAGATGCACGGTGATCGATGACTATCTGATAACCTGGGCTCTCCAAATTGGGGGGTGGGATGGGGGCTGGCATTTTTCGGTTCCCCCTGGTTCATTGCCTTTTGCTAAGTTTTTTGTTTCCACTTGGTCCAAAGTACGTAAAATTTAATGAAAATTTGTACTAAAATTCCGTTCAGAAGCCAAAATTTTCGCATATTTTGAAAAAATTTGCTTCAAAATAGCTATTTTCTCTATCAAAAGGGGTTTGGCAGTATTTCGGACACTATTTTTAACCATTTATCTCTTGGCAAAATGCCCCCTGGCAGAATCGGGCGCCCCTGGTTCGGAACCATGGGGCCCCGGGTCATGCCCCTGACAACTTTTTTAGCTAATGGATAGCCCAGAATTTAGACAATATTCACCCGTCCATTTCGGCAAGCAACTGATTGACCGTTTGATTTGCGTACGGATGGAGCGCTGAGCTCGTTCGCTTTTGGCCGACGGAATCAATTTCGTCGATAAAAATCACACACGGCGCTCGCGTTTTAGCAGTTGCTGAAAACAAAAGAGATCATGACGTGTCGACGAGCAACGCATATTTATACTTATCGCCTCTCAATTATTATTCACACGCATATACACCGGAAACGTTCCCTAATGAAAAGTTTGTGCATGGTACTAAAGTAGCAAGAACTAGTTTTTGTTGTTTGAGTATGCAAATGAGGCGTCGATTGATATGAGACAATTTCTGTGTTCGTTAATGTATTATAGGTTGATTATGGTTCATGATATCAATTAATGATAACACAATGCGCCGTTCGATGATTCATACGGTATACGTCGTTCAGTGATTGATACTGAACGCTGTTCGATGGTTTAGACTGAAAAAAGTTATTGTGAACAGACACTAATAAAATACAATGTTCTTAACATTTGAACTCATCACCTTTGATGTACCTCCTACAAATGGGGCACCACATATTTCGTCCTTTACTTAGGTTTGCATTGGAGATAAGAATTTCGAGCGCGGCCCGCTCCAGCCCGACAAGAATATCGGGTCACGTTAGACCGAAAAACTTCGAACCTATAGCCAAAGATTGAATGATCAGTACACAGTTTGATAACATTGGCTTTGTTTTAAGATTTTTGTTGCGCTCATTTCACCTTTTTTCAATTATCTTTATATCGCCTGCATTCCTTATGTCAGCGGGCCGACACGCGATTACAATCGAGCCAGGCCGAAATTTCATAGCCTCGGGTCGGGCAAAGTCCGTATGTTTGCCTCCGGGCAGGGACTAAACGTTGTACCTACGGGCTAGGACAAAACATCTCGACTGGCTCTCGCCACCATGTGGCACCCACCAGACCATGTCTCCCAACTATGCACCGTTCACATTAAGCTGCGTGCGTCGACTACACACTGTTTGGAAGGTGTCATGACAATTGCACAAAATAGCTGAGGGTTACTTGACAGTTCCTCGCTGATTGCAGTTGCTGGCAGAGCACTATCTACAAAATTGTGCAACTGTCGTGCCAGTACCTGCAATCTAGTGACATGTTAGCGACGATGTTTACAACTTAGAATTAATGTAGTGACATAAGCTGCAAATAGTGTAACTGCCGTGGTAGTAGCTACAATTTTGAGTGGTTGTCTTGCTGATATCATCAATTTGGTGTTACTGTCATGGCACCATGAGCAATTTTTGTGCAATTGTCTTGACAGTATCTACATTTGACATAAGTGGTGCGACGGTATCCAGAAATTGTGTAACTGCCCTACAGTGTCTGCAAATTTCTGAGAAACTGTCTTGACAGGATGTGTATTTGATGTAAATGCCATGACGGTATCTACAGTTTATGGAACTGCGCTACAGTTTCTGCACTTGAAGTAAGTGGTGTGGCAGTTACACAAATTGGTATTATGTTATGACCTGGTACAGTATTGACCGTTATAAGCTAATTACACTGCAGTCATAATGAATTAATAACTTTAATATTTGTTTCGGATGTAGCGACAGGCATTATGGCGTAAATATGAATTCTACACATGCCCACGGGAGGGGTTGGTGGTGAATTTCAAATTTTGGGTCCAGGAACCATGAGGGTGCCATAACTCTAAAACCGGAGCCTTAATCGAAAAACAAAAAAGAGGCATCGGCATGTATCATTTTACTACGAAATAAAACCATCCAGAGAAGGAAATTAGATAGTTATGATAAAAATAACCTTGTTTCCGTGAAGGGTACTAAAAACCCTCATTTTGGCCTCTGACCCAGAACCATGGACCGTTATACTCCTGTACCCATAGAACCATAGGTCGAAGAGCAAAACCGGCACCGGCAATGAGTTTCCCATGCCCGAAAACCCCCAGGTACAATTTATCAGCAGCCCAAAACGTCAGAACAAATTTTCAAATTTTGGGTCGAGGAACCGTTGGGGCGCCATACCCCCATACCTCAAACCCCATAAATCCAGAACCGGAGCCTTAATCGAAAAACAAAAAAGAGGCAGCGGCATTTATGATTTTACTATGAAAGAAAACCATCCAGAGAAAAAAATTCGATAGTTAAGGTAAAAATAACCTTGCTTTCGTGAAGGGTACTAAAATGGGGTAAAATGGGGCCAAAAACCCACATTTTGACCCCTGACCCCAGAACCAGACCCCAAATCAAAAAACGCTCGGGGATGTACACGGTAAATCGACTATGCCAATTCGAATGAGCCCAAGGTCATGAAAATCGGTTAATGCGTTCTGGAGTTATGGCCCATCACACACACACGGAATTTAAAAGATTTCACCCCTGCAACAAATCTCCACAATCTCCACTACGTTCTGAAAATATAATAGAACTGAAACATAGTAAAGTGTACCTGATGACGAAATTCGTTAAACATCGATTCCCGGACTTCCGCGCTTTGGTTAAATATATTAGTACAGCTTGCAATACATTTCAATCGGTATAGTACAATACCATAATTTTCATGCTTCAATGTAACAGATCATCAGCATGCCGAAAGAAAATGCAAACCTTTTTGCATTATTTAGAAAAGACCATTACCACAACTTCATTTATTTTTAAGATACACACTGTGGAAGCGCAAGAATTTAAATTAAATCTTTTTTGGCAGAAACCGAGACAACAAAAGTATTTATTGGGGAATAGAACGTTAGCTTAGAATTGGCTAGTCTTTGTCTGCTGTCTAGCCACCTTGTTAGTTTATTTGCAATACAAGTAACGCACACTTCTTGAAAATGTACATCCGTAGCCTGCCAATCATTATGCCTTTAGTAAAGTTACAGAATTCCTACGCAGCTTCTAATATTAATTAATCGTAACACAATAACTTAACGCACACGCATTACTATCTCAAAGTTTCCGCAGCATGACAGATGGACTTGGTATTATATTACTTAAAACCGTACATTGTGTCCATTCGTGATAGTCAGAAATGGGACAACAAGGAACAAAAGTTGTTGCGCCATCAATTAAAACAGTAACAGGTTACAAGTTCCCACATATTAAATTTTACACCAACGAAGATAAATTGAATTAAAATGCATTGCACTTGAACACAAATATTTGCTACTCCTAAAACATGTTACATCTATATAAGGACAGTACTGTGAGCTCAAGTTTCCCAACAGCACGTTCAGCAACATGACTACTTGAAATTCAACCCAAATACATTATTTTTGCTGCGCTACGTATAGCATAGTATTATAGCGTGGAACTATAGCTATTTTTGGTGCATCATTACTGTCATCGAGTACATGCATTAAAAGCCTGCATACGATCCCAATACTACTAACCTACAAATAAAACCCGATTTGCACGTGATTATAGGCTTTATTGACTGTCACATCGATTCTTTCAGTGTGCGATTGATCTTTATTCAAAAGAATAATACGACAAACACCGTATGAAACATCGTTAGGTTCGTTTGAAAAAAGTTTGCGATGGACAATTTTGATCAGGCTTATGTTACCAAAATTAAAAAATATCTCGAAAAAGCGAAATTTCGAAAATTTTGATGTGAGGTTCAATGATTTAAATGTGAACGGCAGGCTTATAGTGTTAACACGTAAAATGTGTTGGTTCATTTGTTTTAATGCCATAATGGTGATGTTCTTGTTCCTAAAAGAGGCTTCAGGCGTTCGAAATGGTTATTTGGGCACCTAAAATTTCCTAATTTAAAAGTTCCTAGCCACCTGCTCGTAGTCTACATTGTGTCTTTGTATATGCACACTCGCTCCGTTTCCCGTAGCTTGCGAGTAACTAGGTTATAAGCTCGTAGGCAGTAATGGGTCTAGGGATGTTAGCAGTGTACACAACAAAATCTCCTCAGCGAGTGCTACAAATTTTTCATAGCTAGCAGGGATTCCGAAAATTTGGCATAGTTTACATACCTCATAGAAACATAACCCCTTTTTCAATATATGTCAACAACGCGTAATTTCAGTAAACCATTTATTGTCAACGAGTAAAAATAATATTTTCATATTGCTGGTCGAGCTATAGCTAACTCAGTGTAACCATTGCAAGATCACAAAACTGTCTTTATTAACCCTGTACATTTATATTATGCGAACTATTTCAGTAAATCATTGACTAATCTTTCCCATCTTGATGCGCACGTTATACTGTATAGACGATGAGAGAGCTGATTGCGTAAATGTTCTGTAAAATGTCATGTGTTATTCCAATATCTATTTCAGTAATGTCTAACCAGTCGTTTTTGTCGTAAGTTACACAAATTATCGACTTTCGGCAAAATTACGTTCGCAACAGACTTAAGTAATGTTTCACAGCTGTTAAACAGTTCTATGCTTGAAGAACTAACAAGGTGGCTAGACAGCAGACAAAGAATAGCCAATTCTAAGCTAACGTTCTATTCCCCAATAAATACTTTTGCTGTCTCGGTTTCTGCCAAAAAAGATTTAATTTAAATTCTTGCGCTTCCACAGTGTGTATCTTAAAAATAAATGAAGTTGTGGTAATGGTCTTTTCTAAATAATGCAAAAAGGTTTGCATTTTCTTTCGGCATGCTTGATGATCTGTTACATTGAAGCATGAAAATTATGGTATCGTACTATACCGATTGAAATGTATTGCAAGCTGTACTAATATATTTAACCAAAGCGCGGAAGTCCGGGAATCGATGTTTAACGAATTTCGTCATCAGGTACACTTTACTATGTTTCAGTTCTATTATATTTTCAGAACGTAGTGGAGATTGTGGAGATTTGTTGCAGGGGTGAAATCTTTTAAATTCCGTGTGTGTGTGATGGGCCATAACTCCAGAACGCATTAACCGATTTTCATGACCTTGGGCTCATTCGAATTAGCATAGTCGATTTACCGTGTACATCCCCGAGCGTTTTTTGATTTGGGGTCTGGTTCCGGGGTCAGGGGTCAAAATGTGGGTTTTTGGCCCCATTTTACCCCATTTTAGTACCCTTCACGAAAGCAAGGTTATTTTTACCTTAACTATCGAATTTTTTTCTCTGGATGGTTTTGTTTCATAGTAAAATCATAAATGCCGCTGCCTCTTTTTTGTTTTTCGATTAAGGCTCCGGTTCTGGATTTATGGGGTTTGAGGTATGGGGGTATGGCGCCCCAACGGTTCCTCGACCCAAAATTTGAAAATTTGTTCTGACGTTTTGGGCGGCTGATAAATTTCACCTGGGGGTTTTCGGGCATGGGAAACTCATTGCCGGTGCCGGTTTTGCTCTTCGACCTATGGTTCCATGGGTACAGGAGTATAACGGTCCATGGTTCGGGGTCAGAGGCAAAAATGAGGGTTTTTAGTACCCTTCACGGAAGCAAGGTTATTTTTACCTTAACTATCGAATTTTTTCTCTGGATGGTTTTGTTTCATAGTAAAATCATAAATGCCGCTGCCTCTTTTTTGTTTTTCGATTAAGGCTCCGGTTCTGGATTTATGGGGTTTGAGGTATGGGGGTATGGCGCCCCAACGGTTCCTCGACCCAAAATTTGAAAATTTGTTCTGACGTTTTGGGCGGCTGATAAATTTCACCTGGGGGTTTTCGGGCATGGGAAACTCATTGCCGGTGCCGGTTTTGCTCTTCGACCTATGGTTCCATGGGTACAGGAGTATAACGGTCCATGGTTCGGGGTCAGAGGCCAAAATGAGAGTTTTTAGTACCCTTCACGGAAGCAAGGTTATTTTTATCGTAACTATCGAATTTCCTTCTCTGGATGGTTTTATTTCGTAGTAAAATGATACATGCCGATGCCTCTTTTTTTGTTTTTCGATTAAGGCTCCGGTTTTAGAGTTATGGCACCCTCATGGTTCCTGGACCCAAAATTTGAAATTCACCACCAACCCCTCCCGTGGGCATGTGTAGAATTCATATTTACGCCATAATGCCTGTCGCTACATCCGAAACAAATATTAAAGTTATTAATTCATTATGACTGCAGTGTAATTAGCTTATAACGGTCAATACTGTACCAGGGCATAACATAATACCAATTTGTGTAACTGCCACACCACTTACTTCAAGTGCAGAAACTGTAGCGCAGTTCCATAAACTGTAGATACCGTCATGGCATTTACATCAAATACACATCCTGTCAAGACAGTTTCTCAGAAATTTGCAGACACTGTAGGGCAGTTACACAATTTCTGGATACCGTCGCACCACTTATGTCAAATGTAGATACTGTCAAGACAATTGCACAAAAATTGCTCATGGTTCCATGACAGTAACACCAAATTGATGATATCAGCAAGACAACCACTCAAAATTGTAGCTACTACCACGGCAGTTACACTATTTGCAGCTTATGTCACTACATTAATTCTAAGTTGTAAACATCGTCGCTAACATGTCACTAGATTGCAGGTACTGGCACGACAGTTGCACAATTTTGTAGATAGTGCTCTGCCAGCAACTGCAATCAGCGAGGAACTGTCAAGTAACCCTAAGCTATTTTGTGCAATTGTCATGACACCTTCCAAAGAGTGTGTAGTCGACGCACGCAGCTTAATGTGAACGGTGCACTACGTGACTAAATATTTGTCACCTTTTCTCTTATATGCTAATAAATATGCACATTTTTCTGTTTTGGCTTAAAAATTTCAAATACTGAACTGCAAATATTTTCCCTTTCTAGATAAGCATAACTGCGACCAGTCGTTGTATTCATACACATAACACGTTTTCTGGCAGTTATAGTATTACATTATACCCACCCCGGCCGACCCGGGGAGAATTGCCGGTAGGTACTTTTAGTCCGCCACTCCCAGTTCCCAACTGTCAGAACCTCCCAGGTATAATCTTGATAGTTTAGCGAAGCCATACCTACGTTACTGGTTTTTCAAAATATTTGAGAATTAATGACTGAAAATTACTTTGAAGTAGATAAATATTTATAGCCTTAGCTTTGCTATAAATATTATGCCTTAGCATTAGCTTTGTTATTAGATAACCATTACCAGGTATCCAAAAATATTAAGTTATAATTAAGAAAAGCCCGTTCACCCCGATTTGTCAAAAAATTGCATGACCATTTCTGCCTAATTTCAGTCTATCAATCAATAATTAGGTTATTAGAATGTTGTGTAACTAAAAACACAAGTCTGCTAACGACATAATGTATTTTGGAACTAAGCGCCATTGGATTATCCAAAAACCCAATTTCGGGAAATATTATCCTAAATTGGCACTGTTACATCTGGTCTACTAACCAAATGAACTTATTAGCAGCTAAGGAACTCAAAAACGGCAAATTGAATTTAACCTAATGCTAGATTAGGATTACACGCGCCAATAAATAACCAAACGACCAAATTTCGGGAAAAATAAATTATTTTAAAGTTACAATTTTATTTATATAATTCGGCCGGGATATGTTAGGTTATAAGTGAAATAACTAAGAACCTAAAATCTAAGGCCATCCAAAAATAATGCCAGATTCAGACTTGGCACAATAATTACTTCGCCCATTATAAGGGCACTGATGAGCAAAAATTTCTAATAATTCTTACTTTCTACCATTTACTGTGCGTATGGTGTGAGTTCACAGAATCGAAAAGACGAAAGCAACTGAATTCGATTTTTCTATTTAAAATATCTATTTCTACTACAGACATTATATTGATAAACATGGCTAACATAGTGATGCCCAAAGATGATGTACGATAACCATTGGCAATTTCTCAGCCTTTCAAGTCTACATCTGCATTTAAAATACAAAGCGTCAGGAAGTGACGAAATCCCAACTACCCTTGCACGAGCATAATATACCGTACAATGCGTAATTAGCAATGAAATTATATGTCTAAAACCATACACGCTATTGTAGGACCTAGGTCATACGACCAGCTCATAGGACCACCGGCGGGCGCCAAACCCGGAGGTGCTTTTGGCGCCGCAAAACCTCCTCCACCGACAGGCCGGACACCTCCTAAGAGACCAATGGTTCCATGAGAGGCAGAAGCCCCCCACCCCGATAATCTTGGGTATGGCTAAAACATTACACACCCGGTATTCCAATAAGCACAATAATTAAGTAAAGTTATGCTAATATTCTTGGTTATACGACCTGAATAAAATTTCTGACCCTGTTTAACTATATATTCTAGCAAAAATGCTTAAATCTAGCTCTTCTGCAGAATTTAGAGAGATACTGTCATTTTCGTTCTGGTTATTTTTTTGATCGAGGGCTATCTTGCGTAGCTGTAACTGTTATTTCCGAAGTAACCATTTTAATACTTCTAAATAGCACACATATTTCTCAACATACCGTCTAATAATTGAGTCAAACGCTTGGATTGAGCGCAATATTGTCAAAATTATCCAGAATCTTATTATTCATGGGATCCAAAAAATCAGCATAAAGCAACTTAAAGCCTATTGAATGAAAATTTTAGTTGCGGGGGCTTATTACTGATTTTATTAAGGAATAACAAATGACCTGTCACTGCCCGTCACCATGCCGATTTCTATTTACGAAACTAAAGCGGATTTAGTGTGTTAAAAATATTAAAAAATCTCACTTTTCCAATGTCTTAATAAGGCTCGAACTCTAGAATTAGTGTTCGAAGTAGAATTCGAATCTAAATGTGTTAATAAGTAAAAGTTATTTCAGTAAAATTGGTTAATCCATTCCACAAGTACTCTTGTCGGAAATATAATAAAAAGAGGCGAACCAAAAGAGAAGTGGGCGGCCTCCTACATTTCGGCAAAATTGATCTTAATGCGATCTTAATTAAAAGCTACAAGACCATACTATCTTCGGTAGTTGGGAATATATAATAAAAAGGCGCCGAATTAAAAAAAACCTGTCGACTTACCAAATAAGTCTCGAACGCGACGCGCACCTTGTCCGACCAAAATTTCGTCAAACTCCGAGCCGGACGAGTGGAAAAATGGAACGTTCGCCTCGCCGGCTATCGCTCGGGCGAGCAAGGTTTTACCGGTGCCTGGCGGACCTACGAGTAGCACTCCTGCAAAATACATAAATTTTACAACATTACGGCGTTAGCTCGGGCGAGCAAGGTTTTACCGGTGTCCGGCGGACCTACGAGTAGCACTCCTGCAAAATACATAAATTTTACAACATTACGGCGTTAGCTCGGGCGAGCAAGGTTTTACCGGTGTCCGGCGGACCTACGAGTAGCACTCCTGCAAAATACCTAAATTTTACAACATTAATGCGTTAGCTCGGGCGAGCAAGGTTTTACCGGTGACGGGCGGACCTGCGAGTAGCACTCCTGCAAAATACATAAATTTTACAACATTACGGCGTTAGCTCGGGCGAGCAAGGTTTTACCGGTGCCCGGCGGACCTACGAGTAGCACTCCTGCAAAATACCTAAATTTTACAACATTAATGCGTTAGCTCGGGCGAGCAAGGTTTTACCGGTGACGGGCGGACCTAGGAATAGCACTCCTGCGAAATATATAAATTTTACAACAGTAGGGTGTTAGCTCGGGCAAGCAAGGTTTTACCGGTGCCCGGCGGACCTACGAGTAGCAGTCCTGCAAAATATATAAATTTTACAACAGTAGGGCGTTAGCTCGGGCGAGCAAGTTTTACCGGTGACGGGCGGACCTAGGAGTAGCACTCCTGCGAAATATATAAATTTTACAACAGTAGGGTGTTAGCTCGGGCAAGCAAGGTTTTACCGGTGCCCGGCGGACCTACGAGTAGCACTCCTGCAAAATATATAAATTTTACAACAGTAGGGCGTTAGCTCGGGCGAGCAAGTTTTACCGGGTCCCGGGGGGCCTACGAGTAGCACTCCTGCAAAATACCTAAATTTTACAACATTAATGCGTTAGCTCGGGCGAGCAAGGTTTTACCGGTGACGGGCGCACCTAGGAGTAGCACTCCTGCGAAATATATAAATTTTACAACAGTAGGGTGTTAGCTCGGGCAAGCAAGGTTTTACCGGTGCCCGGCGGACCTACGAGTAGCACTCCTGCAAAATATATAAATTTTACAACATTACGGCGTTAGCTCGGGCGAGCAAGGTTTTACCGGTGCCCGGCGGACCTACGAGTAGCACTCCTGCAAAATACCTAAATTTTACAACATTAATGCGTTAGCTCGGGCGAGCAAGGTTTTACCGGTGACGGGCGGACCTAGGAGTAGCACTCCTGCGAAATATATAAATTTTACAACAGTAGGGTGTTAGCTCGGGCAAGCAAGGTTTTACCGGTGCCCGGCGGACCTACGAGTAGCACTCCTGCAAAATATATAAATTTTACAACAGTAGGGCGTTAGCTCGGGCGAGCAAGTTTTACCGGTGACGGGCGGACCTAGGAGTAGCACTCCTGCGAAATATATAAATTTTACAACAGTAGGGCGTTAGCTCGGGCGAGCAAGTTTTACCGGGTCCCGGGGGGCCTACGAGTAGCACTCCTGCAAAATACCTAAATTTTACAACATTAATGCGTTAGCTCGGGCGAGCAAGGTTTTACCGGTGACGGGCGGATCTAGGAGTAGCACTCCTGCGAAATATATAAATTTTACAACAGTAGGGTGTTAGCTCGGGCAAGCAAGGTTTTACCGGTGCCCGGCGGACCTACGAGTAGCACTCCTGCAAAATATATAAATTTTACAACAGTAGGGCGTTAGCTCGGGCGAGCAAGTTTTAACGGGTCCCGGGGGGCCTACGAGTAGCACTCCTACAAAATACATAAATTTGACAATATTAACATAATAGTATAATATATATTGGGAACAGATAAAATATAGTACTCACCACAATTATTGATCGTGGCAAAATAAAATTTCATAATTTGTTTTCGATCGCTAGTAACCTTTTAGTTAAGCGCTCGTAAGGCGACAGTCAATAAATGACAGTGACGAGTACTTAGATAGATTGAGAATATTTTCTGAGCAAATTATTTTAGAATAACTACTGACCGAACGTCTTATAATTATTTGCAGCAATCACGTATCAAAAAATCCAGCGATGATCAAAATAGTTGTTCTGGTTAATCCTTATTCATGTGCCTCGAGTAACATAATATACTAAACCCTAGCAAGCACAAAGACATAAATAATTACAGTTGTCGAATTTGACTCAAAATAATTGTCTTGCCCGAATAAATATATGAATGTGTTAATACTTTGTATTCATTTTAGAATCCCTCGTACAATATCTGTTCAAACATTGCAATACAACGAAGAATAATTTATTATAATCAATTTACTGATCTATTGCAACACCATTTCGCCCGCTGTTGTAAATTATAGGCTTTAACCCGATTCGCCTCGATTTTTCAGTGCTAACCATCATGAAGTCATTTGCTCGGCCAAAGTCTTCAAACACAATCGTGTTCTGGATACCTGTGTACAGCTGCTCCATTTCTGTGAGTACCGAACGTATCCTTATTGTAACCAATCATTGTCGTGGCCTTTTGTCGTCCGCTGGCAAAAAGGATTTGGCCGTTCCATAGCACTAAAATTTCACCTGGGGCGGGTGCACCCCAGCTTCAACATGAACGGCACTACAAATGCCAGGGAGAATTTATCTCCAGTTTACCTGGAGGAAAGCCGTATCTCCCAGGTCAACTGGCGTTTTAGAAGTACATTTTTAGTATTTTCTACGCATTTACACCATTTTTATCGTTAAATTTGTTGCATATTTATTATTTAAACACAAAAATGCGTAATTGTGGAGGCCGCACGTCATTTTACTTATCATAAATAGCCGAAATATAAGCAATATTTAGTTTTGTTATAATCGTTTTTGTTAAGACTATTATTTTAGGTGTGACCTGAAAATAACTGGGGTGCGGGGTTAATTTGGTAGGTAGCCAAAATTTACTCGGATTACCTGAAGGAAGCCGACAAAATCCTAGGACCCCTCCCCTCCGCGAAAAGACGAGAGGATCGGTACCATCACACCAGTGACCACCGTCATCAATATGTTTCAACCATCGCAGACGCATCATTGTATTTGTTGATTTTCACAATGTTGCATTCGATTAATTATGCAATGCACAGCTTTGAAGTGTTGCTAAGCCGAGCTGCGACAACGATTGCTACAAGTTTCTGCGTTGTGCTATAGAAACGGAATAACGCCAATGTGGAGGCCCTTGAGTTTTATCGTTATGGCCGACTGGATAGTTTCGACGGAATTCTGGAGGTTACCAAATTCAGACCAAGTTGCAGCCAGCCATCCCGTTCGGAAGAATTCGTTTAAAAGGAACCAAATTTACCGAACTCACTATAAATGAGTGTCAGCTTTCGAACGAATGAACATCGAACAGAATTCTAGCTAAATTTATTTATTCTTGAACCAACTTTGAACAGCTCTCGAGCAAAATTTAACAAAGTGCGCTAAAATTTCGAACACGTCTGTAACAAAATGCGAACACATTTTGAACAAAATTTTGAATTTATCGAACGAACAGCAATCATTTCTAGCGAGTATTGTAGGAACCAGAAACTAACAACGTTCGGTAAAGCACAAAGTTTTGTCGTCTCGCTTCACTTGCGAGGTATTAGTATAAAATCCTGAATAAATAATAATTTACTAGATACATATTGCATATAAATACGTCATCAATTATAGCAATGGCTTTCCCAAATTACCGTAAAACCTGACGAGGGACCAGAAATTGGATTCCCTGGTTACGCTGAGCACAGCATCGAAATCGCGAATTCACAGATTTCACCATTTAGGGTTAACTGGAAATCAACTGCGAAATGTTGATGTCTCAAAAAATAAATATGCCAAATACAATAGGATTCAAATATTACATAGCGGTGGTGGTTGCAAAACTTCATTTAGAAATGGCACATTTAAAATGTTTTCACCCTGTTCCGACAAGATATAAGTTTCTATAACCGCTGGTTAATCCTTTTGCTTGTAAAACACCCTAAGAGAATAATTGGAGAAGGAAGCTTTTTATAATGAGGCACCTGCCGGGAAGCCAAAATACGTAAAAAGACATTCACACTGTTTCCTGGAAAAAGCCAGGCACAGGTATGTATAGTACATAACCCATCAGAATAAAAACGGAACCTATGGAGAGAAACTACAGCAAGCGTACCGCGAGGTAATCGGCCACCGAGCCGTGAAAACTTTTCCGGATCCCGAAGATATTCGACAATTTCCATGACTTCGTCTTTAGCTTCGTCGATCTGTAACAATAAATGAAACGCACGCATCATACATTTTCGATTTAAAAGACGTGTTCTAAAAAGGTGCGTTCACATGTTCAAGCTCTTTGCACAAGAGTTGAGCTCACAATTTGACGCCAAGTTTTGATCTAAATTTGAAAGCATTTTTGGTGACTTCCAACGCGTGACCACTGTTCAAACTTTTGTAGCGTATTGCCTCAGCGAATCTTGAACAAACGCATCTTGAATCATTTTCAGCCGCGCTCGAATTTTAAAGATTCACAATTAAACGAATTTTAATAGTTCCAAATAAATTACTGTCAAATTCCATCAAAACGTTTGAAAGATCACAACACTTATTCGTTGTTTGATGTCACTAGTCTTGGTATCAACTACTTTCACGGCATACATGTTTTCAAACAATATTACAGCTCCGGCACAAAACTGAATGGGATTTCTATTTCGGTTGTTTTCGATTGTACTTATTTTTGGTCGCTACTGAATTTCCCATCTTCTAAATACCAAATTTTCATCACCGGTAAGACATTACTGCCAATTTTATTCAAAATATAATTATTCCAAAGAATAACCAAGTAGCTTCATAAGGTTATAATAATTTTACTCACTTAGAAAAGTCCCGAATCCTAAATGCGCAAAGCCGAAGAGCGACAGTGTCGGGTATGATTTTGTGTGAGTCATAATGGCTACAGTTGTGGCTACATTTTTGGCTACAGTCGTGGCCAAAAATAAGTACAATCGCAATCGATCGAAATTTTCTTTAATCGAAAATAATCGCAATTTTATAACTATATTTAACTACACTAAAATCGACACTGGACGAAATCGATCGGAATTTCTTTTATTCGAAATCGATCGGAATTTCGTTTAATCAAAATCGATTATTTTTCAGGCCGCAACTGCATGTAAGTATATTTGTCGGCAACATAACGACGGTAGAAGAATATAGCTTTTCCATATGCATAATCAGATTTGAACAATGTTTTCAAACATAGAATCCGATGGTTTGGCCGTATTATCATGCCAGACTGTCAAAAAACAATCGACTTACACAAATTCTAGTACTGTTTTTTATTCACCGACTGACTTACGCCTTTCACATCGTTAAAAGTCACTGAAACATCTTCCGGAGCAACTTCACCGCCAGCGCCGAACGAGAACTTGATTCTGTAACCGACTGCAATAAAAACAAACAAAAACACGAAAGAAATAAAAAATAGATAAAATACATCCTAGCTCGAAATACATACGTTCGCAACAACTATAAAATTCGTTATCATGATAAATTATGTTAGATGAATCATGCCAAAACCTCCCACAAAAAGATTCCGTGTAACAATCTCAGCGAGCGATTGACAATGGTAGCCCAGAGAAATATTATCACAGTTGGGTTTACCCAGTAGGTATTTACAACTATTATTTTGTTTGGGGTCTTTGGGCTCTTGCAATTTTTGAGAAATATTATTTGAAATTGTAACTGCAAGTTCTGTTCTGTACTAGAAAAATTAACATAATTATAATTTTTATTTAATGCTACAACGCTAAAACTACCCAATTCGTATTTAGTTGTCATGCGGAATTCTCTGACCATACTCATCTCGCACTCCCGGACACTCATTTCGTATTTAAATGTTCTGCGGAATTTTCTGACCAAAATCATCCCGCTCTCTCCGCGCGCAACTCTCTGACACCCATTTCGTATTTAGTTGTCATGCGGATTTCTATGACCATACTCATCTCGCACTCCCTGACACTCATTTCGTATTTAAATGTTCTGCGGAATTTTCTGACCAAAACCATCCCGCTCTCTCCGCGCGCAACTCTCTGACACCCATTTCGTATTTAGTTGTCATGCGGAATTCTCTGACGATACTCATCTCGCACTCTCTGACACTCATTTTCGTATTTAAATGTTCTGCGAATTTTATGACCAAAACCATCCCGCTCTCTCCGCGCGCAACTCTCTGACACCCATTTCGTATTTAAATGTTATGCGGAATTATCTAACCAAAACCATACAGAACTCTCAGGGAATTCTCTGACACCCAACGCCATTCCACACCCTCAGTATGCAACTGTAGGGCACCAAGTTACTCCACCTCCTATTTAAATGATGTGCGCGATTCTGTGATTAACACACCAGGACTCCATCCTCTGTGAGCAACTCTCTAACACCCAATTACTGCACGTTGCATTTAAACGTTCTGCGCAATTTTGTGACCAGTCAACTTTCAGTGATAAATTCGCTGATACCCAATTACACCACGTCGTATCTAAATGAGTGTTCAAATTTGTCTGACAAACCCAGTCGGCCCGCACCCATGTCTCAGTTACCCCGATTTTGAACTGGGTGGAAATCTAGGTATAATTGTAATAATTTCGAAAAGCCAGCTATGTAATTAAATCACAATCTACATCATTTCACGAAAGATCTATTTCTTTAAATCAGCCTTATTAGAAACTCAAAGGTCTAAACTGCCCTTTGCGGACAACGTTTTTCCCAATTCAGTACCACAACTGCGCTTGACGGTAATGTGCTATCAAGACCTTCTGCATGATCACAAAATTCACACATCTCTGGCACATTCACAAAGGCATATGTACTTTTAGACAATTATGGTAAGGAAAATAATGGCTGTTCTATGTCTTGGCATAGCTTGCATAAGTAACTATTCCAAGAGACACCACAATCCGATAGATACCTTCAGCTGCATACAACCCCGGTAGATTGCCACTGTCAAAGCTCCATAGTGATCCATTCAATTATTTCATATCTCACGCACTCGACGGATGAGTAGGATAAAAGCTTCAAGGTCAACAAATAAAACGTTGTCCAGCCGTGCCAACTCATCAGGTCTTTCGCACCCGTTGATACCTAAGTGTCCTGGTATCTGATCAGAGTTACTTTAGTGTGGCAGTTACAAAGCAACTGAATAGATTCAATACAGGACATGATTAGTTTGCCACTAACAGTGCTGGAAATGCAGCTTTGCTGTCAAGTATAACAAACAACTTGTAACAATAATTATAGCTGAATGCGATACCAACGAGAACATACTTTCGTAATACAACCACATCACAATACCAATCATAGCAGCGGCACTCAAAAGGGCGGACCACCGAAATACTCGAGCCTTCGAGTCTTGCTTCGGCGATCCTGAGGCTATTCCAATCTGTCCACCGGTAGTCCCATTAGCCTTAAGAACAATTTTGCCTTCCTTTGCCAACCGAGCTCCCTGGAGATAACCATCAGCAAATGCAATCTTTACGTTGTGTTGTTCGTTTGAACTCAACGAGCTGAGCGATGCCGGATCAAAACTTGTCGAAGTAAGCTGCTCTGACTCTTGTTGTTGGCGATATTGTTGCGAACGTTGTCGCGTGGAACTGTTGCTGCCAAGAGATCGGCCTAAATGATCGCTAGTTCCCGATGACGATGAAGATGATTGAAATTGTTTCTAAATCGGCAACAGTTCATTTAAATAGTTACACAAGACATGCAGCTGCTACGCAACGAGACTGGCTTGTACAAAGAATCAACCGAGTATAGGAAGTCTAGTAAGCGCTGTTCGTTAAATATATAAAAGTTAACTATAAAATTTCACTGTTTGGTCGTAGCATAATAGAACAGAATTAGCAGAAGACGGAAACTGATGTCAAAAAATGTGGACGCAACACGTTGTTGCCATTTTATGTATTAGTAAAATTCAATTTTTAAATTTAGAATCATGTTATTAACACCTAAATTTCTTTTATAATATAAAACTACGAATTTTGAAAAAAAAATTATTATACTTTACAAATAATGTTCAATTAAATACGAATTCTGCACAACTCTCGCGGTGCGGTGGCCAAACAAAGAAAAATTCGCAACTGACACGACACAACCACACCCATTATACTTTTGCTTTACCCAGATATGCTTTTGCTTTACCCAGATATGTTTTGCTTTACCCAGATATGCTTTTGCTTTACCCATATATGTTTTGCTTTACCCAGATATGCTTTTGCTTTACCCAGAGTGCTTTACCCAGATATGTTTTGCTTTACCCAGATATGGTTTTGCTTTACCCAGATAAATTTCGAGGGTGCGTTACAGAAATTAACCCGTCTTCACAAAGATTGAATATCTAATTTAGAGAAAAGAACATAGAGCATAGCAATTCATAAAATTAAGTGAAAATAAAACTTGTCTCATTGTCAATTATTGAAGAATTGAGTACATTCTGAGTATTGAATATCTAATTTAGAGAAAAGAACATAGAGCATAGCAATTCATAAAATTAAGTGAAAATAAAACTTGTCTCATTGTCAATTATTGAAGAATTGAGTACATTCTGAGTATTGAATATCTAATTTAGAGAAAAGAACATAGAGCATAGCAATTCATAAAATTAAGTGAAAATAAAACTTGTCTCATTGTCAATTATTGAAGAATTGAGTACATTCTGAGTATTGAATATCTAATTTAGAGAAAAGAACATAGAGCATAGCAATTCATACAATTAAGTGAAAATAAAACTTGTCTCATTGTCAATTATTGAAGAATTGAGTACATTCTGAGTATTGAATATCTAATTTAGAGAAACGAACATAGAGCATAGCAATTTATAAAATAGAAAACTAAATATAGCCATTTATAAAACAAGCCAAATATATGATATATATATTGCTTGAATAGCTGAGAATATGTAGCCGCTTATTTCGCATTTAGGAACTCATCACAATGTGAAACTACACAGTGGATGAAATGCCGTATCAAGGCCAATAACGCCCATACAGATCGAACGATGACGAATATTGTGCACTTTTCGTGTGTTTTGGGTCTCATGGACCACCGTTTTCGTGTATTTTGGGTCAAATGGGCCCATCAAAAACCCATTTTGGATCATCCCTTCAGCGTAAATAATCACAACGACAGTACATTTGCAGCTATATAATAATAATTTCTCCACAAAATGAGCTCAATAAAATTACCCTAGTATATCTGAAGTGGCTGCGGAGATATTACCGTTTTCGTTTATTTTTGGGTCTCATAAGCTCATTTAAAACGAGTTCTAACAAAACTCCTGCATCATAACAGAGTGTTGTAGCAAAGCACCGTAATCAGTCTTATAGATATAATCCATAACATCTCTTTTGACCCAACTTGAGCCTTTCGGCCAACTTTTACGAACGGGAATAGTTGGAATCCGTTTCTGCGTCTTAACTAAAGAGCATAAATAGAGATTTCAAGCTTTCAAATGAGCTACAGCGCACGCCAATCCGACTAGACGAGGTTGAGACAACCAATGAAGGTTCGTCGGTACGCTCGTTTAACTCACTCCACTCAGAATTCAGTAATATTTTATCAAAAAAGCAATTCAACATAATATTATTGTTATATTGTCAGCCACCCGAATGAGTTAAGGTAAACTAACCAACATGTCTTCTTTAAGACGATCAAGAAAAGATGTGGCATCTTCGCTCGCTGGAGCAGCACCGGCCGACTTTCGAGAAGACGAAAATCCTTCAGGAGCACGCCGTGCACGGGTTTTAAAGCCGCGTCGTTGAATCCCTGAAGCCAAGACGAAATGTTTCGGTTTCAGACCCGAAATACATTTTCTAGTATTACCAGCTCCTATTGAAATGTATAGATCAGGCTAAATTCAACGAGCAAGTTTTATTATGTTTATATCTAGTATTACACACATCCCGATCAAACAAGTTCCTCTCATTTTCAAAAAAAAAACAAATTTAGAGAATAGACGTCAGACGACTTATCACTGCCTGCAAACTAATGGAAGCACTTCAAGACCTGGTTGGGACAGCACGGTTTGCATAAGCAAGCTCAAGTCAAAGTTTGGGTGACCATACTGTTGTTGTGTTGACGCAGTTGTTTGTTCAAAAGCCGCTTCCGCTGGTTTTCGTGATAGGCTTATCGCTGGAAAAGTTGGAGGGTTATTTTAACACTTGAAAATATTTTGCAGGTCGTGTGGTGCCTCCTGGCACAGTGTGAAGGCGTCCGCAATAAAACGTCTATAGACGGCTGCGGCAGTCGAAAAGGCTGTAACATTAACCGCAACGAGTTGTGACAACCTCACTAGACAATTTCTCTTTGCTGGTGTGCAGAGTCGGAAAGGTTACATTCGATTTTCCTTTCGAGACTTCGTACACTACTTTTATTCTTGAAATTATTTTCGTTCAACAACGGCAGCCTGCCCTTGCAATGACAGCAGCCATGGGTACATGTGCAGAAGGACGTCAGATACTTAAATATTGACAGTTTTCTTAAAAATCATAGCAAAATGCACATCGTACAAACGATAGTTGTAGAACTATTTTTATCTATCAGCTAGTGCTATTCACACAATTGGAAAGGCATAAAAATTTGACTTCGTTATTAATAGCAAATGCTGAAATAGCTCGGTAATTCTTATTGATCAAAAGTAGCAAGTTATCATTGACAGGCGAAAGATCGAAGACCCCGTTATCATTGACAGGCGAAAGATCGAAGACCCCGATATATAGTGAAAAAAATTGCTGCTACAAACGGTTTAGCAGTGCAAATAAACCCTGAATCGTCTGAAGATAATCATTTCTCTATCAAATGGCACAAAATTCTGGACAGAATACAGAAAATAAACAATAGAGAACAGACGAACTTACACCAATCGCCGTGATAAGTGCGATGAAACAGCAAGTTCCCACATCGAGCTATCAACGGCAACGTACGGACGTCTTTGCGCTGACGTATGGGATTGTTATCTGAAATAGCGAATGTATATTTAGCTCAAGTCTATTACAACTAATAGGTTAGTGGATTGCCTCAAAAAGCCATAGTGTAACAGATGCAGAACCCTGGGAACATAGCAGGTATAATATTCGAACAGATAACGCCACTGTGTCATGGAACAAAACCGTTATATTTGTTTAAAATTCGCATACTGTGAAAAATAATTTAAGAAAAGTCTCATTGACGAGGTCCTAAAGACCGAAAATATTTAAAAGAATTTTATATGCTTCTTTTAATGATTCAAAATCAGTAAACATAGATTCCTGGTAAAACAAAGGAGGTAAATAAATTCAACAAATTAAAAAAGTATTCACAACTGTGAAGAACAATAATCGAAACGGAGCAAGCGAAGCGAGCGGAGTTTCGACTGGTGGTGCTAGGGGGAAAATCGTGAAAATATGCATTTGTCCGTCTCTGTCATTTATAACTCATTTTCGGATAGACGGATTTCGACAATTTTTTTGTTCGGTAGCAAAAGTGACGACGATGTGCTGTTTAACTGAACCCGAACAGCACAGACCCAAGCTTCCGGGTCGAAATGGCAAAAAATCTATTTTCAAGTGTTATTGTTAAAATTGGACCATACGGCACCAGAGTTTCACAACCCGTATCTCGCGACATAGACTTCGCATCGTAAAAGTGAAAACACCATACAGAATGTAAACTTTTTTCAGTATGAGCAATTATGAGAATGCAAGAATCAGCTCTTCGAGATCTACAACTTTGCCGACCACGATCTCTCTGTAGGACCTCTCTCTCTCTAGGCCGCTCTAGTTATGGTTCGTCGACACTTTGCCAGAACTATCAATTTTTTAAATTTCGCTGCGTTGTTGGTCGTTTTATCTTATAATGAGTGCCTATTAGGTTATCAAGCACGCTTGATGCGATAATTTATCTATCTACAGTTCAACTTGACTATATTATAGCTGTTTGTTATTGTTCAATGGGTTTAAAGTCGATGGACCCCATCTCCAAAATGTAGTGCTTTTTCATCTGTTTGATAATGCATTCCTACCATGGCATCAAGAATGGTCTATATCTAAATTTTTCGGTACGCCGAAAACAATGGTTTGGTTATCCAGAGACTAGTATGTTTGAGTTGTTTTCGATCGGTTTAGTGTCAACAAGGTTTTACGTTTTCAAAGTGTTCAAGGTTCAAGAGGTTTACGGTGGTATATATATCAACCATGGCCTGTTACAGGTGATTAAGCTAAATGATAAATAAAATGAAATTACACTCACTCTGTTTCATCCTCGCTTGCGAGATGTATACTAATTACAGTGCTGGGCGAAGTTTAGAAAAACATATTTCAAATATTATTTCGCAGCTATATATTACATTTTACTGTTTGCAGCTAGATGTTTTATGTGGCTTATGATTATGGAAAAATTTATAGACTCAGGCTCAACAGGCTCTTCTTTCGCCGCCGACTTCGCGGTGCACGTTCCCACCGCTGTGGTTTCGCTAGATAGTAGATAGATAGACATTCGTCCGATGAGCATGTAACGCCTAACTTTCACTTTCCCGATTCCTTTATATCTAAATATCTTTTGCCATTATGAAATTTCTATTTGATAGTAGATAGATAGACATTCGTCCGATGAGCATGTAACGACTAACTTTCACTTTCCCGATTCCTTTATATCTAAATATCTTTTGCCATTATGAAATTTCTATTTGATAGTAGATAGATAGACATTCGTCCGATGAGCATGTAACGACTAACTTTCACTTTCCCGATTCCTTTATATCTAAATATCTTTTGCCATTATGAAATTTCTATTTGATAGTAGATAGATAGACATTCGTCCGATGAGCATGTAACGCCTAACTTTCACTTTCCCGATTCCTTTATATCTTTTGCCATTATGAAATTTCTATTTGCTTAGAAAATATCTTTTTGCCCGAAGCAATGCGCTTTAGTAGTTAAAATTAGTGACACAATCCAACAGGTAGACAACTGTAATAGTGTGTTGAACTTTTAGGCACCATACTTAATTTCTAATTTTAAATTTGCTCAGAAAATATAGTGCGATAAAAAATCAAATTATGAAAAAAACTTAGATATCGGAAACAAAATCACCGAAATATATACTACTCAAAAGTTGCGACAGACCTACAATACGAGAGTAGAACTTAATCCGATGGCGTTATAGTCGACATCGTATGAAACAAACAATAGGAGATGGTGTATAACACAGGCTTCTCTGTGCTCTCTACTGAATATTTTTCATAAGGACCTGCAAACAAATTTGTCCAACAATGACAGTCAAAATTGTGACTGAACTTTAAACAACCATGGCTCACCTGATAATAACCCTGCCAAAATATCCTGCGCACAACATTGAACCGGCACCACATCTGGCGATATCGTCTGACCATCATTGTACGATGCTTCGGCGGGGCTGACCGAATTTGGTGACAATAAGGAGTTTCGGTGGGTCGAAGAGGAGAGCGGAGTGAGCCACCGTGACAACACAAGCAGGTGCAAGCTCGACAAAGACGAGAATATCGACGTATACAGTTGATATAATTCCGGACTAAGCGATTGTTGAAGCTGTAAAATAAAAAGAATTAAAAATACAGGATGAGACGAAGGCTACTGAAACCAAAATATGGAAATCCAGCGCGGCTTAAAACATTATTATCTTCGCAAACCTATGCGTGCATAAACCCTGTGAAATGGGGAACAACGTCATGCGTCTAAGACCATAAACGCTAAACATCGATTGCAGTAGTTGAGAATTCCATTAGTAGCCAAATAAAAGTCATTATAATGCGCTAAAATGTACTTCTCGTCGCCCTAAATATACTTCTGATGTAACATGGATCTGAACATTGAACGGGATTTCCGAATCTAAAAAGTTTCGACGAGTCCCAGTTCGAGAGTATTACTGAGGTTGTGGCGCGGTCCGCCAACAGAATGAATTTATACTTTTTACAATGCATAACTGCATAAACTGTGTCACATTGAAAGTGTCATTACACGTTACTGGGCGTAAACAAACCACGTGGCGGGGTTGTATACATCTTACGAATTCCTACTTTCGGATCATTAAAGTAAATTGTGTGGTTGTGTTAACTTAACATCATCATCCAATTAATAATGAAGTTGGCAGTAGTATACTACACCTCATGCGTACTCATGGGTAAGAGGGTTACGCCCCCTGGGACTCGGATCCCCCTCGGTGGGAAGCGTCGAAGCCTCCCCCAACGGCGACGCTGAACTCATAGGCACCCACTACAAAGGGCGTAGCCGGTGGGGGGGGTTGAATGATTCCGGCTGAAAATTATGTCGGCAAAGGTCTTAAAACTAGCCTCTCTCGCACTAGAAAACAATTACTTTCAACGGTATTTTTGACCAAATTTCACATTTTGTATAAAAATTCCCTATTTTGGCAATAGTTGCATGATTTACTCGTCTACGGCGTACTCAATATACCAATTCTTACTCCGGGCTAGGAAATGCAATTTCATTGAAACTTTCTCCGCTCGTACAACGTTAACTCGTAAAAATGTGCATCACTGAATGACATTCCCTCCTGAACCCCGCCTTCACATTTCTGAGCACGACGCACCCGGAGCCCCTGTTAGGCACCAACTGCGGGCCGCGACCACTCCCTTTAAAAATTCCTGGTTATTCCCTTGACCGCTACCCTACGCCAGCAGGCTAACTTCCACCTTTGCATGGGAGGCAGATCTCAGGCCTCCCCCAAGGACCCAGAACCCCCAAAACACCAGTAGGTCGTACCTTGTGCATGTATACTACAGTTGCACCAGGGCTGCAGAAATATGTGACGTTAGCAGTCCACAATTATTTTCTAAATCTACAAAATATCAGCCTAACAAGAAAGCATAACCGGTATGCAGACAATAACATTGTTTATAAGTGAAATATTTGTACCTGACAAAAAATTTGCAGCAATACAAACAGCGGACTGGTTGTTTCAATAGCACCAGAGCGCGCTCAAATGTCATGACAAAGTCGGGAGTCCCTTCATAACATTTAAACTTGGCGCATTTCAGGTTTTTACGTGGGAACGTTATATAAACAGACCATCAAAAATAAGATCCGGACCCCCCCACCCCGCCGGTAACTACGAAAGTGTTTTAACAAACTAAACTTATAAAAAAATTGGGTGAAGGTTAAGCAAACTCACACCTCTCAGATCAGTTCAAAAATAAGTGTACTACCTAATTTAGGGTCGAGGAAGCCAAAATGAGGGTCTTGTCCCTGCACAGCATCGATTTATCAAATTGCTTAGAGGTCTTATTACACTTGGTTACGTCAATACTTTATTTAAAGCTAAGATTTCATAACCAAACAACACGTCTCTGTGGCCGAGTGGCATATTGGTATTTCGGGTGAACACTTCCCGGGTTCAACTCCCACTTCCCACTTAAAGTTTCTTATAGCTGCTAAGTTTTCTATTGAAATCAAAACAAATTACTAGTATGGCGTCTACGAAAACTACTTAGCTACAGTTACCGCGTTTTCTATGGCTAATGTTCTATTTGGTCCTGTCTATCCAGAAATTTTTAATGTTCGCACATATGAAGACCTCCTGAATTTCGTCGTTAATGATCGCAATATCTTGTATTAGAAAGCTTAGTTGTCAGCTATCTCTAGCTGTTACCACAATAGAAAAAATTTGTGCCTCCCTAGAAAAGCCAGTGCCCCCCGTGGACAAGTTTCTGGCTACACTCTGTGTGTGCTGCTACTTTTATTCAAGAGTGTGATACCAGTTCCAGCCAACCCTACGCACATTCCAGGGGATGGGGTCGCTGGTGGGGGCCAGTTTTTTCATCATCCAGTTATATTTTCGCCTACAAAGGGTTATTTTTCCTCGCGGGCAATTGCTCGCGGGGGGGGGGGTTAAATTAATATTATTTTGGGGGATAGGGGCTAGGGGGATCGGCCTAGGCTTAGTTTTATTTTACTGAATATTTAGGATCGTGCGGACGGATTCGTATGGCGGTGCCTAAAGTGCAAGAAGTGGTATTCCCTTACGCGCTAAGTAAGTGTCTTCAATTCCCAACTTTCGCTGTCAAAGTTTCTTCAGGACGTATGCTGTTGGTCGCACAAAAATGACAGTGTCATGTGTGGTGGGTATTACCGGGCTGTCACGTGGACTGTAGTTGGACTCGGTATGCAAGGCTACGTGATATATGTTCAAACGTGCTGCTGAATTCGCCGCACCTTTTTCCCAGATGGGCCGGGAGGGCGTCGTTGTTCGAATTGACGAATCTCTTATTGCACGACGAAAATATGAGCGAGGAGTAAAATGGTACCACAACAATGGGTACTCGGCATTTATGACACGGAAATTCCAGCCAAGGCTACGTAAGACTTGTTGACAAGCGAGATGCATCCACCCTATTACCTATTATTACAGCGTTTCGTTTTACCTGGCTCGCACGATTGGAGCGATGAGTGGCGTGTTTATAATGGCCTTAGCACTTTGCCGAATACAAATCCGCCATATGTTACACCAAACCGTGAACCACTCTCTCGCAGCAACTTCGTGGATCCCCGCACTGGGGCATGCACGAATTCGGTTGAAGGATATTGGAGTCGCCTCAAACGAGAGACACGATATGTAGGCAACAGAAACGTTGTCACGGCAGTTATCGATGAATTTATGTGGCGAGAAAGGCATGGTAAACGGGGTCACCGGGTATGGATCAACATTCTGCTTGCGATGTCAAGATATGGCTGATTTGGACTTGATTGACTTTGAATTGAAAACGTGAATAAAAAAACTTAGCTATAAGTGGGAGTTGAACCCGGAAAGTGTTCACCCAAAATAACAATATGCCACTCGGCCACAGAGACACGTTGTTTCGTTATGAAGTGTTAGCTTTAAATAACGTATTGACGTAACCAAGGGTAATAAGGCCCCTCAGTGATTTGATAAATAGATGTCGTGCAGGGACAAGACCCTCATTTTCGGCTTCCTCGACCCTAAATTGGGTAGTACACTTATTTTTGAACTGATCTGAGAGGTGTGAGTTTGCTTAACCTTCACCAAAAATTGAAATCGAAAAATTCGTTTCAAAACACGCAGATATGTTCACAATCAAATAGATTTGAACATAAACAAAATGAAGAATAGAGTTATATATTTTATGTTTTACGAAAATACGCGTCCGTGATGCGACTTATACCAATGAATTGATGAACCAAATGAAGGATCAAAATCGTTCACTTCAAGTTTTAAATAATATGAATCGCAATAAAACCATAGGCAATTGGGAATTTTAAGCAATGGACGTCCCATCAAGTAAAATATTATAACGCCCGAAAGGTGGAATCGAACCACTTCGACGCTAGTCGACTACAGGTTTGAAGCCTGCACTCCGGACCACCGAAGATTATATTTTATGTTTTACGAAAATACGCGTCCGTGATGCGACTTATACCAATGAATTGATGAACCAAATGAAGGATCAAAATCGTTCACTTCAAGTTTTAAATAATATGAATCGCAATAAAACCACAGGCAATTGGGAATTTTAAGCAATGGACGTCCCATCAAGTAAAATATTACGACGCCCGAAAGGTGGAATCGAACCACTTCGACGCTAGTCGACTACAGGTTTGAAGCCTGCACTCCGGACCACCGAAGATCGTTCGGGCAAGTTATGCTGTTCTACCTCTCAACTACTAAACTACGTCAGTCAGCTGTAGTATCAAATTTACCAGCGTTCATACTAAACACAAACGTGTGCTACGGTTAGACACTACAAAATAAAGTCTTAAATAAACACAGTTTCAGCTCTTCTAACTAATCGAAAATAGAAATGCTACGGACCGTAAAGTACTGAATTTGTACTGTTCTCATTTCACTCGGGCATAAACACCACAAAAATTTACTTACTATTATCATAGATGCCCGAGATCTCTGGAGGATCACTACTCTAAACATTTCCAAATTTTGGCTAAATTTTCCCGCGTAGCGGTAGGGCGCTGGTGTGGAGCCTTTGGATGGAGGAGGGTGGGTCGAGCCATTTGCCAGGGGAATGTCGCCGCAGCGGAAATCTATCGTGTGAGGAGAATAACCCCTTCTCTCCTATGAGTGTGTATGTGTTAATATAATAGACTGAGGTCTATATCTCAAATTTCTTTAAAATTATGTACCTTACACATAAAATTTCGTGGATACAAATTGTCACAAAAATATAACTGATGGATTGGATTAAAATGGCACAGTGTAGGTTGTGCAAGCGTTTTAACTGCGCATAACAGCAACACCTATTACGTGAGCGGAAAGAGCGTATCGAAGAATTCTCCCCGGGCAGAGTGGTACGTTTCATCGGTGTCCTTTTACGTATGTGTTTTTTGGGAATACACAAAACTCAGCTTTGGCTGGGCGGATTGACTAGCATGACAGCTCATTAGAAAGCTTAAAATCTTCA
Organism: Trileptium ribeirensis; assembly: GCA_030248225.1. Classification (NCBI taxonomy): domain Eukaryota; kingdom Metazoa; phylum Nematoda; class Enoplea; order Enoplida; family Thoracostomopsidae; genus Trileptium; species Trileptium ribeirensis. The sequence goes on from JASANE010013236.1 coordinate 43,715, forward strand.
CTTGTGCCCTAAAGGATCCTACTATCTCTTTCTGGCCGCAAAAGTAGGCCGAATGGGCTGGGGTCGGCTTAAAAATGGTCTAATAAGACTAGTTTTGTATTGTACCTCGACAAGTGCACAGACTTTTGCAGATATGTGTGTCAAATTAGGTTCATTTTGTAGCGCAAGAAAAGTTTCTATAAGACTGTATATAAAGCGTTGCTACAGAGATCTCTCAGAATGTAGTGTTTGGGTCACAGAGTTTTCAAAATGCCAAAATGAGACCTAAAATACACAAAATCCGCACAATATCTCCGTAACCGCTTGAGCTTGTTTACGGAAATATTGTTGGTCTCATTTTGTAGAGCAAGTTATCTTTTATAGAGAGCTGCAAATAGAGACCTGTTTTACTCCAAAATGGACCGGACGAGACACCTAAATAAACTAAAACGAACAATATCTTCACACCCGCTCTTATTTTATAATTTCGCTATATAACTGCATCCTCTCCTTTATAATAACTGCAAAGTTGTGTGCTCCTAATGTAATTATTTGTGCAGTACGATTTGATCAAAATGAGTTTATTAATGGGCTCATGAGACCATGAATACGCAAAAACCACAGTATCTCCGTTAATGATCAAGCTATTGGCCTCATTTTGTACAGCAGATCATTCTCTACATAGCTGCAAATGTTGGCCTCCTATTGTCATTCTTTAAACTGGTCAAAATGTGCTTTTCACTGACCCCACTGAGACCCAAAAATACACAAAGACGGCAGTATCTTCGTAATCGATGGAGTTAGTGGTTGCTAGTAATCTCATTTTTGTGATCCGCTGAATAAGCAATAAGCAGGTATATCTCCTAAACTATTCCAGACACATAGCTAATCTATATACTAGTCTAAGCTCACGGCTCTATATAGCCGTATACACCTGCGGAAACCATGTATAATGTAACATCCAACAACGATAGCGTTGTTAGACTTAAATGCGTACTCAAACTGTTGGCTCACATTTCGAAGGAAGTTTGAATATGTGAGCGCACTTTTAATTAAACATCCCGACGTGACCCAAAGTGGTATAAAAAATTTTAACTGAATTCTGAGTGTAATGAGCCAAACGATCGGAACGTGAATTGTTACTAGCCATGTCGTCATGAAAATGTGGTATTATCGGTTATCAAGTTTTTAGGGTGACGGAATTTAAAAGATTTCACCCCTGCAACACACAATCTCCACTACGTTTCACCACGTTCTGACTATGTTGATTAAATGTAGGAAGTTAGTGAACCCATACAGAGTGGAGATATCGAAAAAATACAACAATTCCTCGTTGTAGCATATAATAATGGTAGAACACCACAGAACATCATATCAATATTGACCCAGATCGCACTGGAAAAAATATGAAATAGGGGGAAAGATCATGAAAAATTTTGCTTCTGGGGTCCATCGTCCAGAATATCTATAAAATTTTTCGTGTCATTATCCGGTCAAATTTGATACCAAACAACAAATCCTCTCGACGAGAGTTATAAAACGAACATAACTTCCCAACTACGTAAAATGAAGGGCCAAAATTTTTTTATGAGATATGGAGACCAACAATACGATAAATTTTGGGTTCTTTTGTCAAAGACCGCACAAACTCTCTGTTGGCAAAATAAATATTTTGGGTATTCTTTGAGAACGCACGATTTGACCTAAAACAGTTTGTTAAAGTAAGGTAGATAATTCGTAGAGACAAAACCTGACCCATCAAGCTTAATGACTAAAGTGAACTGAAATCGGAACAGAAAAGCAACGAGTTTCGTTAGCATACATAAGTTGCGTTTTTGGGAATGCCTCGTTCAACTGGTCATGGCTCAGTCGCTGTGTCTGCAGTATGAATATGTTGACACCTACATTCTTGTTCTTAAATTACACAAGCAACAAGGGTGGGAGAATAAGTCCTATTCTAAACAAGGGTGGGAGAATAAGTTCTATTCTAAACGAGGGTGGGAGAATAAGTTCAATTCTAAACAAGGGTATGAGAATAAGTCCTATTGTAAACGAGGGTGGGAGAATAAGTTCTATTCTAAACGAGGGTGGGAGAATAAGTTCTATTCTAAACAAGGGTGGGAGAATAAGTCCTATTGTAAACGAGGGTGGGAGAATAAGTTCTATTCTAAACAAGGGTGAGAGAATAAGTCCTATTCTAAACGAGGGTGAAAGAATAAGTTCTATTCTAAACAAGGGTGGAAGAATAAGTCCTATTCTAAACGAGGGTGGGAGAATAAGTCCTATTCTAAACGAGGGTGAGAGATGGAGAATAAGTTAAATTCTAAACAAGGATCGGAGAATAAGTCCTATTCTAAACAGCAATGCAACAAAAAAGCTAAAAACATAGCTACAACAAAACATATTGAATTAAACACAGCAAAAAAATAACGCTCAGTCAGCAAAACCACACACTCACACTTTTCATGGAGCCGTTTTTTATTATTTTGAGCCTAATGCAGTGAAAATTGTAAATAGAATAATACATGTGTAATATCGACGTGACGCTGCTGCATTACGCACTTCCCAGACGTAATGCCCATACGACCCCGGCTATCGTGACTTCAAGGGCGGACCTATTGGGTAAATTTTCTTTTATTCGGGTCAGAAGAAATTACGGAGCCTAGCAAGCCGCAGGAGCGCTTCACAGGATGTGTTCTGATCCTGCCGGACGGGTTGCGCACGGTCAACATTTAATCGAGTTCTCCAATAATCATGACCACGTGTATAGTGGCAAACATTTCCGAATTCAGCCACCAGAGTCTTCCCAACCAGGGACACCGGACGGGAATAGCCCAAAAGGGTAAGGAACCTCCCGTCGCATTGCAATACGTACATCTATGTAAGCAGAACCAATTAATCGCCTCTTGGCGCAAGCGAATATATAAACCGAGTTCCTCTATATATCCTCATCGACTACAAAGCACTGTTGTCACCTCATATGTAAACTGCCTAACTGGAACAAACTAGGAATTACCGTATATATGTAAACCAGTAATTTAAACAACTCGCAAGATCAATACAGATATATAAGTACATAATTACAACAAATCAGAAATCACCGGGTATATATATATTAATAATCGCAACAGAACTGCAATCAAGGTATATATGTACGTAATCGGAATAGATTCAATAGCACTATATATCTATAGATAGGTAAACGACCCGAGTCCGCAGTAATTAGCTTCAAGAGTCCCGCTATGTAACAAACTTGCAGTTTCGGTATTTCGGCCTGCACCGCCGACATCGTTTTGGACTCTGCTACTGCTATTGTAACACCACCCCACCTTATTGGCATTTCGTGTCGCATATGACGGCTTGGTCGACTGAATTTTAGGAGCCCTACGCCGAGTTTCAGCAAAATAAGCCCTGCATGCTGCGCAAAGTAAGAATGCCGCCTTTTCCTTCGGAATTGCAGTCACCTCACGCATGGGACTGTACAAAAAGTAATGCAAATGAAAATTGGGAGCCAGTGATTAATGAGCATTTCGCTGACAATTTGAGCCGTTGGTTGGAAGATCAATTACAAAGAAAATACTAAATTCATGAGAGTACGGATTGAAATTTTGAAATATGAACAAATTGAAGTAAATCGAAATAGCCCGTTCACTACCACTTGAAGTAATAATTATGTTTATTGGAATGTGGATTGTTTATGAATGTATCATATTCATCAACGGATGTACTGTATTGGTATGGATATTTTACTATTGTGCTTTGATATCATGTGTATTTGTGTGCCGATCATGGTTATAGGAAATCGGATACCCAAAATTTGGTGCAAGAATTAAGATTAGCGAGGACGTAAAGACGATACCAAGTCAAAATTTTGGTAGTTTTCAAGCTTAGGGTACAAAGATTCGTAAGTTTTCGCAACATTACCGATATATTTACTTCTTCAGTATCGATTGGACTCTTGACAACAGGGTCCCTAAAACCCAATCCCAGTGGAACCCTCCCTTCCCCGGTCCCTCCGAAACCACTTCTAACAAGTTTTCCCCAAAATTTGTATAAATTTGAGCTTAAATACTGCTTATAAGAACAGCTGTACACAGTAAAAGCTCTTATCAGTTTCTGATTTGTTGTAATTATGTACTTATATAACAGTATTGATCTTGCGAGTTGTTTAAATTACTGGTTTACATATATACGGTAATTCCCAGTTTGTGCCAGTTAAGGCAGTTTACATATGAGGTGACAACAGGGCTTTGTAGTCGATGGGGATATATAGAAAAACTCGGTTTATATATTCGCTTGTGCCAAGAGACGATTAATTGGTTCTGCTTACATAGATGTACGTATTGCAATGCGACGGTAGGTTCCCTACCCTTTCGGGCTATTCCCGTCGGGTGTCCCAGGTTGGGAAGACTCTGGTGGCTGAATTCGGAAATGTTGGCCACTATACACGTGGTCATGATTATTGGAGAGCTCGATTAAATGTTGACCATTACACTATGGACAGGATTTTTGGTGGTCGGTAAAATGTTGTCCATTACAATATGGACAGGATTTTTGGTGTTCGGTACAATGTTGTCTATTATACTGTGGACGGGATTTTTGGTATTCGAAAAAATGTTGTCCATTATACTGTGGACAGGATTTTTGGTATTCGAAAAAAAATGTTGACCATTTCACTGTGGTCAGGATTATTTGTGTTCGAAAAAATGTTGACCATTGGGGTGTGGTCAGGATTATTGTAAAAGTTGACCATTATTGTGTGGTCAAGGTTATGGGTTTTCGCTAAAAGTTTGCCATTAGGCTGTGGTCAGGATTATCCACCTCGTAACGATCCGTATGGATCTGTTACACATGCGTGTTTTTGCGCTCATCTGAATATTGCTACGTAAGCGGTTTACCGCTTCCAGAGTTCATATCAATTATTCAGTATTCGGCGAACCTTACTATACGGCACATCCCTAAATGTGATACATAGACAACTAGGTATATAGGTATATAAAATAAAGTAGAGACAAAATCATATGTTCAGCAGAGAACGACCATATAGCATATTCCACCTAATACCTAATATTCGTTATGAAATATTCGGCCGAAACGCGAGTACTAGAGAGTAGCGAATAATTCTGACATATATACATGCATTAGTTTATATAAATATATTTATGTATTTATATGTATAATTCTAGTTTTCCCAAACTGGTAGAGTTGCATTGTCCCCGGTAAGAGCTCAATACAAAAGCGTTTACTATACCGACCAAACACTCTAGCTAAAATTAAAAACTAAAAGTTTTAGGAAATTTAGTTGAAGGTGCAAGAGCAAAATCCTTATTAGCCACTATTCGGTATTCGGCCGAATACCGAAAAATTCACATTTACTAGAAATGCATAAAAAACTTGCTCTCACCGCTGTTGCAGCAGTTTGTGGATTTTCCGGCCCGATTTTGCTTGATACTTCTTTAGCCAACGATGATGACGACGATGGGTCTTTCGGTCGCACGTTTCGCAACGGTTGAACGCCAACGCGCGGAAGTACATTTTGCTGAAAATAGCTATGGTTTAATGCAGTTATCAGTCATGGAAAATTACTGCCCCCCCGGAATTTTCAAACTCCTCATGATGTTGGCGATTCTTCTAGGTATTTCGTGGTAACATCAAGAATTAATAGTCCTAACCAAAATTGTTATAACAAAACTCGATACTAAACTGATGTATTTCAATTATGCATTACGTATAGCTTCCTGCGTTAAGTGAAGCGCGCCTGGCCTAAATACACATTGTCAGCAGACAAATAATGAAGGAACAAAAACGACATAAATTCTTGTAAACGCACGTAAAACACTATTAAAATAAAATTATGAGCCACACACTAGACCTAGGGCCGATTGTATTTCCCTAGTTAACAAGGGGAAAATCCACTGGAATTTCTGGTTCACATAGTTGTAACTGGGAAGGTAACTACTATTTTGATCTTGTGGAGAGGCCAGACTTGATGCAAAAAAACATCAATGAACATTATGATCCAATATTATATTACCTAAGCGAAATCCAAAAAGTATCGCTGACCCGTGATGTCATCCATTATATTTTCCAGTGTATATTTGGCAACACAGCTGTGACGTCATAACATGTTTATCACTGCCACAAGCACGGCTTGCTGTTTGTGTATTTTACTGTGTGTGTAAATACACACTGTGGAAAAAATATGCACACCCATGGTATTTTTTTGAATTATAGCATCGGATACTTAAAACTGACAGATGTACCATCTGACTACTTAAAAAGACTAATAAGAATTCTTCGCTTCGCTCGTTTCATTCACTACACTCAGAATTCACGAGTCAACCCAGACCAGGTATCTATAAAAACCTCCCACTTATATTAACTAGTAGGTGTCTCATCGCCAAGATGGTGAATTCAGAGTGTTGAACGTGTAATTTAGAAAGATGCACACACTAATATAGATACGTAATCACAAAATTTTGGTCCCATGGAAAAAACCCAAAGCCCAACAAACCCAGTTTTGACCCAACCCTGCTACGTAAATCTACAGCAGCATATTATGTCAGCTGTTATACAAATGGTGAATTTATCTACAAAATAAGACAAACACCCATATAGCTTGAACCGCTGTGCAGATATTATCGCTTTTGCGTATTTTGGGTCTCACAAGCCCATCGAAAATCCAGTCACGACAACAACAATATTCGCATCAATATAAAGAGTGGTTTGCTCCATAGAATGAAGCCAATAACATCCATATCGCTCAAGCGGTGTCATGAGCTCTTTTAAAACTCTTTTTCACCTGGATCCAGCATCCCAAAAGAGCCATGTTGCTACGCATGAAAGGCAGCCTTACAGAGCTTTTTTACCCTATAGAATTAACCTAATTTCGCTAAGATATCACAAGCCCATCGAAAATCCAGTCACGACAACAATATTAGCAACAATATAAAGAGTGGTTTGCTCTACAGAATGAAGCCAATAACATCCATATAGCTCAAGCTGTGTCATGAGCTCTTTTAAAACTCTTTTTGACCAGACCCAGCATCGTAAAAGAGCCACGTTGCAACGAGTGAAAGGCAGCCTTACAGAGCTTTTTTACCCTATAAAATTAAGATAATTTTGCTAAGATATCTTTGCCGGTTGTTGAGATACAAAACATAAAGTATTTTTTCGGACCCCGTTTTGACCTAACCGAACAAATTTGACCCAATTTTACGACCCGAAGGAGTATGAATCCGTTTTTGCGTTAATAAATAGAGATCTTACGGTTTCGAATGTACGAATTTCGAACGAGTAAGTTAATCGCCTGGCCGAAGTAGAGTTATGCGTGTAGCCCAAAAATATTCAGAAACGGACACCGTTAGAATTCTCTCTGGCCAGTGAAAATTCTTTGATACGCGCGTTCCGCTCAATACTTTGAATTAAAAAACCAGCACAACAAAAATATACTGGTACGATACGTACAACTATGTTTACAATACTTATTTATTCTCAATTACGTAGACTACAGAAACTATCGCAACGGAAAAATTCGCTATTAATAACAAAAAAATTTAGTCACAAACGTACTCCTGAAATCAAAGTCAATGCTTGTTGCCAACACGCAGTCATCATTCTTGAAAGCGCACAGAAATACGTATACTTCAATTCAAAAATTATATACTAAAGTAACAGTTTGCACCTAAAATCAACAAGTTCCTTCAATTTTAAGTATTTTACAATATATACTACTTATAGTTCAATGTGTTCAAACATTTTGACTTCTGATGTGCTTCATCCAATTCCAATTTCAATAGTTCAAATGTGTTCAAACATTTTGACTTCTCATGCACTTCATCCAATTCCAATTCCAATTTCAATAGTTCAAATATGTTCAAACATTTTGACTTCTCATGCACTTCATCCAATTCCAATTTCAATAGTTCAAATGTGTTCAAACATTTTGACTTCTCATGCACTTCATCCAATTCCAATTTCAATTTCAATAGTTCAAATGTGTTCAAACATTTTGACTTCTCATGCACTTGATCCAATTCCAATTTCAATAGTTCAAATGTGTTCAATCATTTTGACTTCTCATGCACTTCATCCAATTCCAATTTCAATAGTTCAAATGTGTTCAAACATTTTGACTTCTCATCCAATTTCAATTTCAATAGTTCAAATGTGTTCAAACATTTTGACTTCTCATACACTTGATCCAATTCCAATTTCAATTTCAATAGTTCAAATGTGTTCAAACATTTTGACTTCTCATGCACTTCATCCAATTCCAATTTCAATTTCAATAGTTCAAATATGTTCAAACATTTTGACTTCTCATGCACTTCATCCAATTCCAATTTCAATAGTTCAAATGTGTTCAAACATTTTGACTTCTCATGCACTTCATCCAATTCCAATTTCAATAGTTCAAATATGTTCAAACATTTTGACTTCTCATGCACTTCATCCAATTCCAATTTCAATAGTTCAAATGTGCTCAAACATTTTGACTTCTCATGCACTTCATCCAATTGCAATTTCAATTTCAATAGTTCAAATGTGTTCAAACATTTTGACTTCTCATGCACTTCATCCAATTCCAATTTCAATAGTTCAAATGTGTTCAATCATTTTGACTTCTCATGCACTTCATCCAATTTCAATTTCAATAGTTCAAATGTGTTCAAACATTTTGACTTCTCATGCACTTCATCCAATTCCAATTTCAATTTCAATAGTACAAATGTGTTCAAACATTTTGACTTCTCATGCACTTCATCCAATTTCAACTTAAATGCGACTGGAATTATAAAACACAATGATTTCAAAGAAAATATCAGTGCTTCATCATAGCTCTCAAAAGTTGGACCGAACCCGGAATTACCTGTCAGGAGATAGGCTGGATTGCCAACTCAAATGGAGGCCGGTGTGGAGGTCACATCTTGCCCGAAACCCCTATGTTCAACTAAAGCGATGATTTATTAATATATCTAAACACATATATTCCGTATGTATACTACATATTTTCAAATACAAAATCCTAAGTTAAAATTGTTTAATGTTAAAACGTAGTTTTGTACTATTTATAGTAAAAAGTACCTGAAAATATGACAATATTCAGCATACAGATTAAAATTTTGTTGCCCACCACTTCAAAATTGTTATTCACCGAGAATCAACAACGCCCCAAAACACCTCCTGCATATTTTCGGATGTCTGTGGACAAGGAGAACAGCGAATCTTGTTAGGGGGTATGACAAAACGAGCAACACCCTGTTTAACCATGGGGCAAGTTCAAAATCTATAAATGTCAAAATTATGTGTTTTTCAATAAAAACTGAAAAATAGCTCGAACAGTATCGTATCCACGACATATGTAATTGAGGTTAAAATCAAATATTAGAGATATACAAATTTTGCCTTAAAATAAACAAAAATAGTGTCATTTTCCACTGCCAACTGGGTGCGGGGCCGGAATTTTGTCAGGATATATACCTTTTGATCATGAAGAACCAAAATGTCAGAACACTCCAAACTGGAGCCGTGTGAAATTCGGGTACCATTGGCCAAAATGAAAGCGGTCGTTAGGGTAGGATAGATCTACCCTACCTACCCCCTGAGGACCTCTTCCTTCCAAGCCGACGGACCTTCGACACCTAATGCATATATATATTTTTGCTAGTTACGCAGAGTTAGGGGACGTGGTGCGATCGCGGCTAATCAGTGCTCAGTGGCTATTGCACTGTTCCAAAATCAGCTTTCCTTAAAGTACCACAATTAACAACAATAGAACGACGATGCTTCAATGACAACGGTAAAGACATTTCATTCACATATCAAATGCGTAGGTCCCTTTATCGTTTCTCCCTTGCTCCAATGACCAACAATACGGAAAATTTTTGTATGTAACATCTCGCTAACCCACAGTTGTGGAGCGTTGCCATACAAGGATCTGCCGGTTCCCCTCTGTACGACCTGCTCCCACTAGTGATATGCCATGCCAAATGTGCACTATTGGTATGGCATGCCAAATACTAGTGATGGGCAGTGATATGGTTTATCAAAACCGGATATCACGTAAAATTGTGTGCACTGGGATATCCGGTTATGGACATATATTCAACTCGCGTTCTTCTATTTCGCATGTCAGGGGAAACGGGGCCAGTATAATTTCATTCATAAGTTGTAATTTTGCATAATCACCTGTAACAAGATGTTTGTTGTACAGACCACCTGAAAACCTCTGTAACACAGAACCCACTGAAAAGCCCAAAACCTAGTCGACCCTAAACCCATCGAAAGCAACTGAAAACACATGACGTTTTCGTGATGATTTCTAGATAACCAAACCGTCGTATCCGGTGTACCGAAAACCATATGTAGACAATTCTTGCTGTCTTTTATGACAATTTCTTTTTAATACATAACTAAAATACTGAAGACATATATACTTTATTTGGAAATCGGGTTCATCGACCCCCAAAACCACCGAAATAGGTATATACCTATGAAATATTGGTCCTGCTCGCAAGAAAACAAAATAATTGTATTCTGAAAAACAAATATGTCGAACATTTTTGATGCACACAATACATAACCAAACAAATGAACACAGACTACATTTCAGAACCCATAGTCGACGACCATAAAACCCTTGAAACCTCATAAAATGGTATAATTGAATTCCGAGTAAGTAAAGCGAACGAAGCGGGAAATTCTCACTGGCCAGAGTGGCAAAGTTCGACCGTACATTTCGGAAGAGCTGATTCAGTATCGATCTTAATTTTCGATGGAAAGCCTGTGTCGCGATATATGGGCTGCGACACTGGTGGCTGTATGGCTGGATTTCGCAAATAATCCCTAAACACCTGTTTATTACCATTTTAACCCGGAATATGAAGTCGGTGCTGTCTGCATTCAATTAAAGGGAATATTATCATCGCTTTTTCTATCCAACCTAAAATTATATAAATCTACAAATGTGAAAATGACGAGGGTTGTTTGGTCAAAAATATTTTCTCTTGAACACAATTTTTTATTAATGAAAACCAAATTAAAAAAATGACGATGTATATAAATGAACAAGAACATTTTACCACACGAAAACCATCGTTCTAAACCGAGCTTTGTTTGCAATACGTATGACTGTATGATCCATAATGTTCATAGCGTATTATTCATATGCTTATTCACTGGTGTGCGTCTTGCACGATTTTGGCGGTGGCCGAGGTAGCAAAGTTGCTGAGCTGGTTTAATATTTCCAGGGTAATGCGGTAAAAGACCGTGATCCTTTAGTACTTGTCGGACCAGTTCATTTCAGACAGCAACCCTCCGCAACGGACATTCTCTGACAAAATTGATGACACATTTCTTAGGTCTAATTGAAGAGAATTTTTCTATTTTTTCAATCTGTACCGTAACTGAGGAATCCATTCTACCGGTTATAGACATAGGAACTGACAACGCACAATGTGGGGCTATCATCATCATGATAGACATAGGATTGCTGCGATAGCGAGAAAATTCTCTGCGTCCTGCTATACTGACCTATGGAAGACGGAAACAATGTCTTCTAGCTTTTTCGTGGAAATCTTTACACTTGCAAAATGCAGTTGTAGTAATCGATCCTTGGCGTACTGGTTAGAAAAATAAAGAAATAAGACACAATAAGCACATAATAGGCCCTTCAAAGAAGAGCTGTAGGCTAGCCAAGGAGCGTATTATACTAACCAACTGTGTCGGAAACCAGTGACCTTGAAGCGGAAGTCATATATTGGAGTCGTATACAGGCACCCGGGAACGATTTTCAGTCTGGCGGGGAAAGCAAAGATAGTGATACAAAATGTATGTGTGCCAGTGAATTACGTCGCGCCTTTCATTTCATCTAAAAAATACCTGAAAATTGAATTTTATTTTCATATATATAGATGAAACAAATAGTCGTTACAAAACTTTATTCTATCGTCCCAAAAACTGCTTTTCGTTCAGATCTTTTGTTAGTGAAGTCTTGCATAAGTGGTTTAATATCTTTTCCGTGAAGTAAAGCCTTGTGCACACTAAGAATTGTAGTATGTGTGATACGCTGCTGGCAAGGGCGTAGCCAGGAATTTTGAAAGGGGGGGGGGTTTCGCGGCCCACAGTGGGCACCTAAAAAGGGGGTCCGGGGGGGTCGCGCTCAGAAACGTGAAAGCGGGGTCCAAGATGGCAGGTCATTCAGTGATGCACATTTCTACGAGTTAACCGTGTACGAGCGGAAAAAGTTTCAATTAAATTGCATTTCCTAGCCTGGAATAAGAATTGGTATATTAAGTACGCCGTAGACGAGTAAAAAATGCAATTGTTGCCAAAATAGCGAATTTTTATACAAAAATGTGAAATTTGGTCAAAAATACGGTTGAAAGGAATTGTTTTCTGGTGCGAGAGAGGTTAGTTTTAGAACAATTTCCGACATGATTTTCAATCGGAATCATTCAAAAAAAAATTTGTTTGGGGTTGAACCAAACGGGGGCGCGGCCCCCGCAACCCCCCCTCCCTCCGACTACGCCCTTGGCTGCTGGGTTATTTGAGAACGGACCCAAGCCGGCCGCTCCCAGTTTTTTGACAGCCCCGTTAGAAGACTGAACTCTTCGGTGATATCCCGCCGTCGGCCCCCTCATTTGTTAAGAGCCGCACCCCTGTTCGTTTCTTGGTCTTCATAGAGAAAGAGGTGGATCTATAAAAGGGTTGGGTCTACTCGTTCACCCATTACCAGTTACAAAATAGAAACACTGATACGTCACCAAATGCTGGCCCCAAAGGTTACGGCACCAGTGAGGCAGAACATTAGGAAGACACTGATATATCAAAAGCGTAGCCAGAAATTCCGAACTGGGGGACCAAAGATCGCTTTCTGGAGGTGCACAACGCAGCTATGTGTTCAGAAATGCATATTTCCCAAATTCGAACTGGGGGACCAAGCCAGAGACAAAAGCGGGGGGTCACAGCCCTTCGCCCCCATGTAACGACGCTCTTGTGAAACATGCCCTTTGTGAGTGGGCTAACCTGCAATCATTTAAAAAATGTCCGTTTTCCCAAATTACATAGCCACGGCGCCGACAGCTGTAATTTGTTAGTAATAGTCAATTAAATACATACATTTATTCACTGTAGCACACTGAAATAACTCCAAAGCTTACATTGCTTGGTAGTGTTAATTCCAGTTTCGCCTACAACTAGCCTCTTTCATCGCTGAGGAGCATGCAACGAACATGATTCCAGCGTATCATTCAACTTCAACTTCAGTTATTAAAAAAGAAACACAGCAGTAAGCAAGTAAGTTTACAAAATGTTTAATAAAAACAAATAAAAAATGCAGAAAACGAGCGAATGATTTAACTTCAAATATATGGTGGAATGTAAATGCTCTTTGCTGGAACAATAAGCAACAATAGCTACATACGACTTTTCTATTTCTTCTACAATTTTCACTGTATAAATAGTACTTATAACGCATATTAGAGGTGTAAATTTGGCGGGCATAATGAACTTCTTGCCCCTCCCCCCCGGCCTAATTTCTGGGGGGCACATGCGACCCTTGCCCCCTCCCTGTTCCTGGGTCTCTGGTCGTATAATGATGGGGGTAATTAATAGTTTTTTCTTAGCATCTCGATAATTCAGCAATGTTTACTTATCTTAGAACAATTTTCCCTAAAGATTTGAGGTGTGTTGTCGATTCCCGTGGAGATGGTAGATGTTGTAGCTGAATCTGTTACACGATCAGACGGTGCTTCCGCGTCATTCGCCTCATTGATTTTTGGGCTTCCGTCATCCTTATGTTATGGTAAATAATTTTTTTCGTATTAATAGAGAATGTGCAGCAGCTGCAATTCTGTATTCGGTCACAGTTGCCACAGGTGACTATATATTACAAGATATGTTTTCTATGTGCTTATATATTATTCTTTATAAATGCCGTTCCTCAGTAAACTATGACTATTGATAATACAAAATATAAAGTTTCTCTAAAAATGGTGCAATAAATCTATATGGCTGTTGTGCATATTTTTAGTACATTGTAATTAGCAGTTCCGATGGAGAGTCCTCATTGGTAAACACTGAACATTGACAATGTGGGGATGTTACGCTAACCACGGTTGTTGCAAATGGTCGGCTATAGGAACGCGAGTTGGCCGTGACAGACTATGTGTAAGCACCAGGGAATGGAACCCGCTATCAGTTCGTAGCGCGCAACAAAGTTATTCAATACAGTTATATAGGGTTCATTTCGCTAAGCACCCGGTATCCGTGTCGATTTCTATTAACGTTGGCAACAGATATAATTGCTAGCTATTTATTTAAAGTATTACGTATTAAAGAAAACTAATATATAAGTGAATCAGATAGTGGCAACCGCGCTATAGAGTAAGTGGAGGACTCCAGGATATTATACGTACCATTTGACCCTCCGAATGGTACGAGAGCGTGGCAAATGATCCAGTTTGATGAGTCGATCAACATGTTCACTTCGGAGGGAAGAAACGCCCCGCCTGGGCGCGGGGCAGCATTGGGATTGAAACAAAATAATGATACATTAAGCAGGCAAAACATTCGCGGAATGGAGCCTACACTTGAACGATGACAGTGATGGTGAGTTAACCACGGAAAGGGGAAGGGAATTCCATAGCCGCACTGTACGATGAGTGAAGAAGTACTTCCTGACGTCCAGACGAGGAATATCTCTGGTCTCGAGTTTCAAATTATGTCCTCTAGTTCCGCCGTAGCCGCGTACAAAATATTTGGACTCATCCATGGCAACCATGCCATGTGTCATTTTGTAGATCAGAATTAAGTCACTTCGAATACGACGAGAATGGAGAGTTTGAAGGCCAAGGTATTCGAGACGAGCATCATAGCTCCAATGTCTGATCGAAGGAATTAGTTTCGTGGCTAGTCGCTGAACCTTTTCAATCAAAACAACATCGCGTTCATAGTGTGGACACCACACGTTGACAGCATATTCTACATGGGGACGAATCAAGGAGCGATACAGTTGAAGCCACACAAATTTCGACCAATAGCTCATTGTTCTCTTCAGCAGAAAGATCACCCGACGCGCCTTAGCAGCTACAGAGGCACAGTGAGTAGAAAATTTCAGATTATTGGTGACAATGATGCCGAGATCCTTTTCCCTGTCAGTGACATTTAGAAGGTTGTCCTTTAGAGAATATGCAGCACAAGGGTTATTAATCCCACAATGCATAACTTTGCACTTGTCTTCGTTGAGCATCAAACTCCATTCAATGCAATATTGAGATAAACTGTCTAGATCAAGCTGAAAGGAATCAAAATCTAACTCAGGGTTGTAGCGCAGCACACGTCGGGCAAGTCTAAGATCGTCGGCGTATTTAAATACTGCACAAAACATGTATTCATCGATATCATTAATGAACAGCAAGAAAAGAAGCGGCCCCAGGACAGATCCCTGAGGCACGCCACTAGTGACAGGGGACCATTCAGAAGACTCGCCGTTGACTGAAACTATCTGCCGTCTGTTAGTAAGATAACTCACAAACCACTGAAGTAACGCACCATCGACGCCATACGTTTGAAGTTTGTAGATTAAAGCACTGATATTTACCTTGTCGAAGGCTTTTTTGAAATCGACGTATACAACGTCGACCCAGTCATTTTGATCAGCACATTTAGTAGCAAAGTTGAGGAAATCAAGTAACTGGGTAGTGGTGGAACGTTTAGACCTAAAGCCGTGCTGAGTATCATAGATCAGTTCGTTTTCTGACATAAAATCGTATAAACTGTCCCTAACAATCGATTCAAGTACTTTACTCACTGACGACGTAAGGCTGATCGGGCGATAGTTGCAACATTCGTTTCGTTCGCCAGACCCTTTGAAAATTGGGACAACCTTTGCATCTCGCCACTGAGATGCAAAGGTTCCAGATTGTAGAGATAGTTGGAAGAGTTTCGCCAGCGGTTCAGCAATGACTTCCCTACAATTCAGAAGGAAGTTGTTTGGAACACCTTCGATTCCTGGTGCCGCACCTGGTTTGAGTTTACTTAATTTGTTTACAACGCGCTCACGGTTAATATGTATAGTGTTCAATCGATTGTTAGTGCGATAGGTAGCCTGAGGTGCAGTAAATTCGTGGTTATTGAACACCGAAATGAAATAATCGTTGAATATTTGGCAGTCCTCTGAAGGGCTAGTTGAAACTGTATTGTCCATACGACTACTGGACGCACTGTTGAACGTTTAAGCGCATAATTAAGTAAGGATTTGCGATCAGTATCGATATTGGCGGCTAGCTTTCTTTCAAAACGACGAATAGACTCATTTGCTAAGTTATCTGCAATGTGTTTCTTTGCTTCGAAATCTAGCCATGCCGCCATTGAGTTGGAACGTTTGTACCGTTTGAAAGCATTATGTTTACGTTTCATAGCCGTCCAACATGGTATATCAGCCTATACAGGTTTACGAAGTTGACTAGGAGTTTTTAGTGGTACGAACTGATTGATCGATTCTCTGAAGATGTCGCATATCTTGCCCCATAACAAAGAAACGTCTGAGTTATAGACAAAAATGTGAGGCCAGTCTATTGCGGCAAGCCAAGAATTGATACGAGTCCATGGTGCTCTAGACCAATCGCGAAGACGTTTAGGGCTACGGCCAACAGAAGATCTTGCAGACGAAACGTTTGAAAGGACAAATTTAATGGAAAGGTGATCGGAAGATTTGAGTGGAGACATTAATTCGACGCATCGGATACCATTTTCATCATTTGCGAAGATAAGATCGAGGATGTTGGGTCCTCGAGTAGGTTGTGCGGCAAACTGGACGAAGCTACTAGAGTGAATAGTGTCCATGAAAACGTCGTCATTAGGAGACCAAATATTGTTAACCCAATCTATGCTGGGCATGTTAAAATCACCACACAGACATTTCAACCAAAACTCATTGCAGTCACCTATTTGTTGAACACAGTCTTTTAGTTTTTCGTCGTTGTGGTAAGTGCATGATGGAGCTCGGTACACACAGCCCAGCAAAATTACGTTGTTTCGGGAGTTGATGAGTTCCACAAGTACAATGTCCTCGAAACTTGTATTAAATTTAGTAGAAGTACGAGCGGGAATGGAGGCGCGGACGAGGATCAAGACCCCCCACCACGTCTCCCCACTCTATCACTGCGGAACACATTGAACCCAGAAAGCTGTAATTCTCTGTCATCGTTCAAGCTTGAGGCTCAAGTTTCGGTAATACAAACAATGTCAAACTCGAACAAAGTAACAAATATTTCCAGTTCATGTAGTTTGTTGATGATTGATCGGGCATTTAATAAAACACATTTGTATCCAAAATAACTAGATTCATAATTATATATTACTAATATTATTATTTGAAAGCGGGGTTATTGAAACTAATCCTTTGGCAGAACCCGTAGTAACTAAAGTACATTTACAAAAAGATTTAACACATTTACAAAGTTCACAAATACAATTACATTTGGCTGAGTTAACACAGTTACAATTAAAAAGCAAACAATTGCACTTATTTAAACGAACACAATTACATTTATGCACGCCAGTTGAGAGTGTTATGTGATTAGTAACTAGGCGACACTACTTGTTTCTGGGGTTTGTGCTCCCCCGTCCCCCGAACGAGAGACTTTTTCAGCTGCGCGTTGTTTATTTTTTGCTCTGGCGGCGTTGAAAGATTCCACCTCGCTTTTTGTGCGGTCCTTATTTATATAGCATTTACTGAATTCAGAAGAAGATGGAAGATTACGTAGCGAAAAAGCATTTGCTACTGCAGTATTACGATCTATTTCATTGTTGAAGACTACTTTAAGCAAGCGGGGTTTATTATCCTCACATGGTTTACCAAGTCTGTACATCACGACAACATTTTCTACACTGCAATTTATATCAGCCTTTGTTAGCATCAATCTAACCTTATCAGTATCGTGCTGTTTGCGATCGGCCGCAACAGCACTTTCCGACTCAGTAAGGCCGGCGATAATAATATTACATTTTCCGGCGATCACGATCCTATATCTCTTTAAACACTTTTGCCATGATATCCGCTTGAGTAATTGCAGAACTATTATTCACAACGGTGCGACCATCGCTGTTACCACCAGCCAAACTCGGAGACGTGTGGGGAGGGGGGTCTGACCCTGGGAAATAACACCATCAATTTTCGCCACAAGTTGAAAAACGATGTTTTCATGCCGTTGTTGATTATATTCAAATTTGGATAGACGTTGCTCAAACGAATGAAGCTTGGCCAAGCCCTCATCAACATTTTCCAAACATTGAGGACAAAACCAACGGATTGGGGAGTTTGGTTTGCTGGCATCCGCGGAGGTCGCACTACTAACCTTTGCACATTTTCTATGCGCTTGTAGTTTACATTTGCCACATGCAATTTTCGTGTCGATTTCAGTGATTCCTGACAAGCAAACAACACATTCATGATTTACTTCGTCAGCGTCTGTTGTGATCGACGTTCGGGTACCAGTACTCATTTCGATTTAGTATTCAATGTATCATTAATTTAATATTATTTGACAATACAACTGTGATTTAACACAAAACTAATAAGCGTTTGCTGGTCTGCGTGAAATCAAACTGACACGACCAAATTGTTCAAAATCAGACGACGACTGAGTAGAAAATAAAAGAAAATTTCAAAATTGAAAAGTAGAATTTATTCAAATTAGGATAAATACACAAAAACATAGAAGGCTACAAAAGCAAAAGTTACATTTTCGATTTCATTTTCAGATGTCACTAGCTTACCTAATTAGTGATTTTTAGGTAGCGTAATTTTATAGTGTTGTATATACGACTTCCTATTTCAACACAAATTGATTTTTCTGTGATCGAAACTGTAAACGAAACAGGGATTGCTGCTTGAATCGTTGCTTTGGACTTTAACAGTTTCTAGTTGGTAATCGAAAGTACATAATTTTCACTTGAGAATTGGATTGTTACTTATAGCGCTGGCGTTGCAATTCCAAGGCGACTATTCGAGGCGGGGTGTAACACAATTGCATTCAGTTGTCGTGTCGACATCGATGAATATTATATATAAACTGTGCACAAGTCTTCTCGTACTGATATAATAATTAAACTGCAACGACGAATAATAACTGGTACCCTTCCCTTGAGATACCTCTGCGAGCGAGTAATATAGCACAGAGCTTTAGTATGACCCAAGGGCGAGATATCAGGATGCATCAATAATCATCCGGGAGCCGTGGCTTGTTATTGAGAAAGGGCAAACTTTGGTACTCTCTTGCGAGGTGCCGGAGGGGCTCTGACCAGGCGTAGGTCTCTAGTACTCTCTTGCCATGTGCTATAAAGACTTTAGCAGCGTACCGTCCGTAAAACAGTACTTGAGCAGACCAACTTCCCTCTAGCGAGGAGATTGACTTCTTGCTATTAGTTCCTTGAGTTTAAACTGCACACATGTTAAGTTTGGATTATAGAATTGAGTAGCCCTAAACTCTCTCTGGCGAGGATAATTTCTTGGAATCTCAGCTGTATCTCTTGTGACGACACTGAGCCCCCTGCATTGCAAGGACGAGGCCGTGTCAATAAAAAGTAAATAAAGCACAAGTGTGTCATATTTCGAAAAAACTTTTGGACTAGTAGTGGAACTCATACTGAGTCGTAATCGCAACTGCATTAAAGAACAATTAAAAGTCTTGTCGGTATGAATCTTGTTAACTTTTGTTCATCATATTTAACGAATTCTCTAATCGTTGTTTTACTGGCTTATTTCTTATTCGAGTGCACTAGTTGGAGTTAATAGACAGTGGTAGTAACTATTATAGTGACGTTCCGTTTTGAACCTTGGAAGCGTAGTGTAAAGTTAGAGATTTCTGAGCTAATGGCTCAATATCGTGGTTGTATATAAAACGCGTGCCACCCGAATCTAGTCCCACTGACATACTACTGGTCACAACTCCAACCCACACATCTTCGGTGACAGATCTCTATTCCCACTAAGTACCGATAGTCGACATAAACACCCACCCCATCATGGCCGGCGAAGTGTTTTAAAAGTTGGGGTATGAGCTTAGAGACACTAACTTCAAACTTTAAATTTCATATACTAGTAAAGCTTACTGTTGTCGTGTTAACAAATAGCATTCGAGTTTTATTTGAGCATCAAAAGTAATTAACAGATCTATGAAGCAAGTGAATAACAGAAGAAAGAATTGTGCATTGTAGTAAAACATTATGAATCCCATAAAATTTATTCATGATGGTCACTATTGGGGCTGGTGTTGTTTTCTACCAGTATGTTTCACTCAAATTTTAATTTTCATTAATAACTCCAGGAACGGCCACCACTCCCACCCTGGTGACCCTCTGTTGTTCCTGGCATATGGGCGCAAAATTTGCGAAACACCGCAGATATGTTGTGTAAAACTAACACTAGCTATGTAGTTGTTTTTGTACTAATATAAAACATATAAAATATATTAAATTTCCTATAAATCCTAATTCCCTTAAACTCCCTATATATCCCAAAACCCAAATTTCATATTTAAAAACTACTTTTTCTTTTGGAATACCCTATTTTGTAAAACATATTTCATATTCACCCACTCCCTTTCACTAAATCCAAAATTTAACCAAATTCCATTTTTCCTCAGTTTCCCCACTTTTTCAACCAAAATTCAAAATACCCCTCTTCCCCAAAACCAAACCAATATCCTTTACCTATAACCCTATACATTCATATATTTAGCACACTCCTTTCCACTCATTCTATTTCCTATGAATTTTACATTCTATAAAAATTCCCATTTTCTCCACTTCTCACATTTTTCAAACACTTCGCAATTACTCAACATACTTACCAAATTTATAACTCAAACTCCCCTACCTACCCCCTTCATCGTACTAAAATTTCATCCTTGACCTCTTCCTACTTTTCCTAAACCACACCCCACCCCAACCTAATTTCTTCAAAATTCGTTTTTTTCAAAAGTTTAAATAAATTTCCCTCTAAATTACACTTTATAATAAATATACTTTCCTACATATGTTATTCTTCATATGTATACTGCCTACACAGTATAGGATACGGTTTTCGCCGATAGGCGTTGCATATTATTAGTGAATAATCTACTCGTTTGATATATTTAATTTTGAACTACAGTATGTGTGGATTATTATTTGGAGTTACGAAAATAGGTGACCTAGCTAAAGATGACAACGTGTAACAACGTTTCGCATATGGACATATCATTTTCGGAATTTTCGTGTTATAAGAAGTTTTGGTTTTGTGTCTTGTTTTGCGTTGGTCTCACGCGGAGAGAAACTAGCTACTATTGTTAATTTATTATATGGCAAATAGCGTATTAGCAAATTGCGCTGCTTGATACGCATGGATCCCGAGTTGATTCCTACGTCTGATACTAGAATAGAAGTTTCAGTTTATATGGACGCTACTGTTGTAGATGCAGATACTAGGCCGGAAATATGTTTAGGCTTCACGCCTACGTTTCCGGTAATAGACCAGTTAGGGCCGCGCCGCGTCAATTTACGGTCCTATTGTCGACCGTACCAGTTTCGTGTCCTGACGCTACGTCAGCACCTGTTAGAATATCGTCAGCAGCTGTTGTCGAGTCTTCGCGCGCACTTGTGACCGCTCCGGCCATGTCGGTTCCAGCTTCAGTGGCTGTTGTTTCGGCCGGTACCAATACCTTCGCTGCTACAGCTACGTCCGTAGCTTGTACACAAACAGCTGCCGATGTAACTGCCCCCATGCCTGTCGCTGCTGCTGCGCCTGCTATGCCGCCTCCGAAAGGGCCTGTTAATATTGAAAGGTTCGATGGCACATCACATTTTATCACATATTTTCGTCGGTTGTAAACTGATATCGAGTTGGCAGGAGTGGACAGTTCAAATGACAAATTCCGTATATTACGTACGAAGTTGACGAATGCCGCTAGAAGTTTTGTTGAATTGTTGATGGCAAAGTGAGAGGGGCCGTCTACATATGGAAATTTAGTACACAAGTTGCACGAGCGATTTGCGAAAAGCAGAGAATTTGTGGACAAAGTTCAGCGGTTTCAACAAATGAGCCAGAAAAGTTCCGTAGCGGATTTCGCTGATGAATTAGCGTTGCACTGGCACAAACGGACAGTTCCATTGAAACTTAGTGATCAACATGCTACTAATTTGTTGCGCAATACTTTTCTGCGGGACGTGCGACGCGGGTTGCGTTCACGTTTGATCCATGGCAACCAATGGTATTTTGACGAGCTGAAACGTCGAGCTGTAAACGTGGAACATACAGAAAAGTTAGCGTGAGTAAAAATGACGCTCAACGCAATCCTGCCTCCTGGGACAGTCTATGGCAATCGATAGGGTCCACCATCATTAGGGTATCCTCATGGTTTCCCGAAACAACATTCCTGGTAAGTGGTGCGGTACCTCATCCAAAGGTCGCAGCCGCTAGGCAGCGTTCAGAGTTTCTAGAACGGTCTTTCAGGTACAAGTGTTTTGTGTCTGAATTGGTTCACACGCCCTATTCCATCTTTTGGGGACGGTACCAACATCAGTTATGGACTCTTTGATACAGGTAGATTTCACGTCAATCCCACTGGGCTGCGGGCTATGTGTGTTGACTGGTCGAATATGATTCCAAAATTAAAATATGTTAGTTACAAGTTAACAACCGTAAGATTCACACTGAAAAGAGGACGGTAGTTTTGCGCCTTATTTGCCTTCATCACTAGCCCCGCCAACATTGACAGTAGCTACAGAAATGCAACGCAAAACAAGCGACGCTGAAACGTTCCAGGAGGCATCGTCAATAATTCCGATCAAAATGATTCCATCAGCGTCTATTGACAGGAAGTCAACCGCGTTTACAGTACCGGAACAGCCCATACAACAGGCACTGCTGGAACGACGCGATGGCAGTAAAATGGCGTTCCTTAGCAAACGACGAAGTATGCTGGAACTAATTTAGTTGCAGTTCGATGGTCGCGATCTTGCCCAAGTTCGCAGTACACTGTTTGGTAATCGATTGATCTACCACGGTACTTCACGTTTTATCAAACATTGACTAACACAACAATGTCACCGCGGATCCACCAGCTATTTTACCATCTGCGAGACGAAGTGAAGCGCGACTTCAAACAGATGTATCAAAGTGGGAAGACTGTTAACGATCATGATCTGGTCTATCATGTTTTTCAGTGGGACGAAAGCGTCCGCAATAGCATTTTTCAAAAGCCGCGGGACGTCTCAATCTCACCAGAACTTTATGTCATTTCATGCGTCGATTGGCGTGCACAATTCGTCGATACATATACGAGATATTGCGACCACGAAGTATTGCGGTGCACCGTTTTCCACGCATCGTCTTCATCATGTGTAGTCGTCGTGAATGCGAAAACGATGTGCAACAGGATATGCGACGTTTTGCCGATACACGATGGGTATTTCTTGTCAAGTGGCGCGTATTCGCGACTACGTTTTTCCAGATTCGGATTACCAACGACTAGGCGACGATGTCGATGATTTAGAGCGTCGTCTACGTTATCAACAAATTCAAGGAGATCTGGTACGAGAATAGCAAGAACAATTTCAAAGGCTGATCGAGCGGGGCTCTTTGCATACTCTGCGTACGACAATTTTCAAAAGCATTTTTGCGCGAACTTTGTTTTATCGCGCAATGGAATTCTCAAATTGACGATTACCTATGACATCCGTTATTTATTTGCCAAAACCACGTCGTGTCCAAAACATTGCAGTGACATTGCTACTTTGTCGTCTTTTGGTGCAACCAAAATAATAACAGTAATAACTTTAGTAAATATTAGCAATAAATCTATTAACATGGTTACTACGGATATTTCGTTTGTCGCGAACGTTTAACAACGTATGTGATTCGTTAATTTCCACTTCAAATACGTCGCGAACAATTCGTCTGATCCAAATTTGCCAACAATTACCGTTGTTAACAGTGGTTACAATATGCGATACAGATGCTGTCGAGTCCTGAGTACAGGAACTCTAATATTCTATTCGGCCGCGATATGGTAATTTACATTTTGTTATCGCAATTATGAACGATTAACACAGCCTCGTCGTGGTCGAACATTGCAATTTTGCGTATATCGATAAATCGGGGCATTCCCGTTATTTGATTAATCGGGGCCTTCCCGTATTGACTTGTATATCTTGCATGTATAAAAATAAACTGTTATATATTTGTTGCTGTTATATTATATTTGTATTATGTTTCATTAACAGGTTGCTGTGTGCCGAAAAAGCTGCCAAAGGCATGCAAGATGACGTAAACAGGGCCTGTTATATTTATACATTTATTACTCGTGCATTATATTTTGTGCCTCATGCAAAATGTTCACTTTTTTCTAAACAGAATTCAGAAAAATTTAAATAATTATAAAATCCAGAAACGACAAAAAACTTATAAAAATCCAAAAATTTTATTTTTTACTTATTTAGTTATAGCCATAATTGTTTGTCTTGTTGTTTTGTTCATAATAATATCTATACATTATTTCATTCGCGGAATGCGAATACTTAAGTATTTTCGCTTGTTTTCCGGATAATTCCGGGGTTGTGCGCATGTATATTCAAACATTGTTTGCATTTCTTTGATACTGATATTTTGTTTTCAGGTACGTTACCCATGCCGAGACGGCATGGGATTACTAAGGGGATGTTGGGGCTGGTTCTTTTTTCTACCACTACTTTTCACACAAATTTTCATTTTCATTAATAACTCCAGTACCGGCCTCCACGCCCAGCCTGGTGTCCCTCTGTCGTTCCTGGCATGGCATATGGGCGCAAATTTTGCGAAACACCATACCTATAACGTGTTGTGTAAACCTATCACTAGCTGTGTACTTAATATAATAATATAAAACATATATATAATATATTAAATTTCCTATAAATCTTAATTCGCTTTAACTTGCCAATATAACCCAAAAACCAAATTTTATTCTTAAAAACTACTTAAAACTACTTTTTCTTTTTAAACACCCTATTTTCTAAAACATATTTCATATTCACCCACTTTCTCTCGCTAAATCCAAAGTTTAACCAAATTCCATTTTCCCTGAATTTCCCACTTTTTCAACCAAAATTCAAAAAGCCCCCTATTCTCCAAAACCAAACCAATATCCTTCAAATTTTAATATCCTTTCCCTATAACCCTATACATTCATATGTTTAACCCATTCATTTCTCCTTATTCTATTTCCCATAAATTTTACATTCTATAAAAATTCCCATTTTCTCCATTTCTCGCATTTTTCAAACACTTCCCATCTGCCCAAAACTTAATACCTACATATCAAATTTATCATTTAATTCCAACTTGCCTACCTACCCTTTTCATCATACTAAAATTTCATCCTTAATGTCTTCCTACTTTTTCTAAATTAAACCCCACCACTAAACTAATTTCTTCACAGTTCTCCCTTTTCCAAATTTTATATAAATTTCCCTCTAAATTACACTTTATAATAAATATACTTTCCTATATATGTTATTCTTCAACGGTATACTGCCTACACGATACAGGGTACCGCTTCCGTCCATTGGCGTTGCGTATTATTAGCAAATAGTCTACTCGTTTGATATATTGAATTTTGAACTAGTATGTGTGGATTATTATTGTTTGGAGTTAAGAAATTGCGAGACCTAGCCAAAAATGACGTGTAACAACGTTTCGCATATGGACATGCCATTTTCGGAATTTTTCGTGTTATAAGTAGTTATGGTTTTGTGTCTTGTTTTGTGTTGGTCTCATATGGAGAGCAGCTAGCTACTATTAATTTATTATGTGGCAAATAGCGTATAAAAATATCGTTTTTGTTAGACTGTCTGGAATAGTGTTGCGCTGTTTAGCGATATTGCAAGCACGGTAACTTGTTCGGGAATAATCGCTTCGTGTTTTTCGTGAGATTAAGGTTACTAGTCAGGTAGACATGACTGCATATTCGGTTTTGCGGGTTTTCTTGAGCTATGTCGCTATTTAGTATACTATCGTACCTAAATCAATCGTGAACTTAGTGGCGGCTGAATTTCGTCTACGATGGTTCTTGACAGGTATCACTCATAGCTGTGGACGTCTACACTTGTACTTTCAGCGGTCGATTGAACATTGGTGGGAGTTGTACACGGAGTAAGACAGGTTTCCTTGGAACTTCCAAACTAGGAAACGGAAACCCATCGTATCTGATGTGAATATACCTCCTGGTTGCTCAGATGCAGTTAAATTGCACAAAAACAGTAATTCGGTGTTTCTCTTTTTTGTTCGTTCAGCTTTTGGCATAGCGCTCTATTAGCGTTACAGCTGTAGCGATGAGCCGGACGTGTATATACTATATTGTGTCGGAAAGAATGAAATAGCGTGTAACTCATTCCGAAGGCAGGATATAGCTACGGAAACCCATCGTATCTGATGTGAATATACCTCCTGGTTGCTCAGATGCAGTTAAATTGCAGAAACACAGTAATTCGGTGTTTTTCTTTTTTGTTCGTTCAGCTTTTGGCATAGCGCTCTTTTAGCGTTACACCTGTAGCGATGAGCCGGACGTGTATATACTATATTGTGTCGGAAAGAATGAAATAGCGTGTAACTCATTCCGAAGGCAGGATATAGCTACGGAAACCCATCGTATCTGATGTGAATATACCTCCTGGTTGCTCAGATGCAGTTAAATTGCAGAAACACAGTAATTCGGTGTTTTTCTTTTTTGTTCGTTCAGCTTTTGGCATAGCGCTCTTTTAGCGTTACACCTGTAGCGATGAGCCGGACGTGTATATACTATATTGTGTCGGAAAGAATGAAATAGCGTGTAACTCATTCCGAAGCTATCAGAGAAAACAGAGCTTTACAAATGCCGTATTATTATTACGCACATTGGGAGGGACTGATAAAGTGTATGAAAATGTGTAACTATGTGTAACATTAATGTGTATTGCGCATATGTGAGTTATTATATATAATATTATTATGTGTATATATTACATGTATTAATTTACCACAGATTAATAGGTATTTGGAAATCAAAAAATAGCAAAAAACTGCAAAAACTTCCTGAATAAACAAATTGATAGCTAACTACGTAATATACTTTATATGATATGCGACGAATGATACGGTTTAGAAAACATGCAAGCACGTTTGTACCGCAGTCAAGCGTAGTACGTTTTGCCTACGTAGTTGAGGAGTTCGAGAGTTGTGGTGCGTCCTGGTAAAAAAACCATATTGAGACATGTTGAGCAGTTCATTCGACAAAGCATAATTCATCAGTTGCCGCTGCACAATTTTTTCTAAAACCTTAGAGACATTTGAGGTTAGGCTTATGAGCCTGAAATTATCCGCATTATGTCTGGAACCTTATTTTATACAACGGGACGACGTGAGCCAGGTTCCAGTCAACTGGTAAAGTGTCCGTGATGAAAATCAGCTGAAACAGTTTAAATAATGGTAAGGCTAATACAGCGGCTGCGTTTTTTAAGATAGCATTAGGAATACCATGTGGCCCCAGAGATGATTCAGTTTTTCAGCTTGGAGCAGGTATCGTGTACATCTAGTACTGTAAAGGTAACGTTGTCGATGGAGCAAGTGTCTATTGAGGTATAGGCACTAGAACGTAACGTCTGATATATCTGAAAACACAGAAGCAAAATGATCGTTGAAAATCGGCGCCGTTATATACCCGGAGTTATTGGATCTTTTAATGCACACCAGCCGGACTCAACATCAAGCGGGTTGAAACCACTTAATTTAGTGATAGATAGTTTATAAAGTTTGGCCAATGCAGCCGTCGCTAACTGCGTTTGTTTGAAGCTGGTGGGGTGGCATAGTTTTTTGATGCTGAATCTGGAACCAAACGCCGGAATGGTCGCTCAATCCTATGGGACAACCTGGATAAATAAATGATATGAAATTACAAACATTACTAAACACGAAGTCCAAAGTATTGTTCATACTGAGTCGTAATCGCAACTGCATTAAAGAACAATTATAAGTCTTGTCGGTATGAATCTTGTTAACTTTTGTTCATCATATTTAACGAATTCTCTAATCGTTGTTTTACTGGCTTATATCTTATTCGAGTGCACTAGTTGGAGTTAATAGACAGTGGTAGTAACTATTATAGTGACGTTCGGTTTTGAACCTTGGAAGCGTAGTGTAAAGTTAGAGATTTCTGAGCTAATGGCTCAATATCGTGGTTGTATATAAAACGCGTGCCACCCGAATCTAGTCCCACTGACATGCTACTGGTCACAACTCCAACCCACACATCTTCGGTGACAGATCTCTATTCCCACTAAGTACCGATAGTCGACATAAACACCCACCCCATCATGGCCGGCGAAGTGTTTTAAAAGTTGGGGTATGAGCTTAGAGACACTAACTTCAAACTTTAAATTTCATATACTAGTAAAGCTTACTGTTGTCGTGTTAACAAATAGCATTCGAGTTTTATTTGAGCATCAAAAGTAATTAACAGATCTATGAAGCAAGTGAATAACAGAAGAAAGAATTGTGCATTGTAGTAAAACATTATGAATCCCATAAAATTTATTCATGATGGTCACTATTGGGGCTGGTGTTGTTTTCTACCAGTATGTTTCACTCAAATTTTAATTTTCATTAATAACTCCAGGAACGGCCACCACTTCCACCCTGGTGACCCTCTGTTGTTCCTGGCATATGGGCGCAAAATTTGCGAAACACCGCAGATATGTTGTGTAAAACTAACACTAGCTATGTAGTTGTTCTTGTACTAATATAAAACATATAAAATATATTAAATTTTCTATAAATCCTAATTCCCTTAAACTCCCTATATATCCCAAAACCCAATTTTCATATTTAAAAACTACTTTTTCTTTTGGAACGCTTGTGGGCTTTATTATACAAAATAACTATCCGTTAAATTGAAAAAACATTTCTTGAAATTTTAGTCGCCCTGTTTTCGGTGCTGTTTCAGGGAGCGAATGTTATTGATTGACCTATGAGATTTTGTCTTTTGACCATCGAATCTGAGCCTGAGACAGCGATGCTATTGTGACTTATTCCCCGGCTGGTTGTTCGAACCGTGTTTAAAGGTAATAGCCAACATGAATTTGCCAAAAACAAGATTTGATTTCTGTGTTCTTGGCATAAAAAGTAATATGTCCGCATATTCTGATATGCCATAAACATGGTGAATCCTCAGCTTACAATAACTAGTAGAGATCGAAATACTTTACATTAAACTAGCTGGGAAACCCGGCGTTGCCCGGGCGTGGAAAAGCTTTGAGGCACAGTAGCCTGGCGAATTGGTTAACATTCCTTAAGTGAGTTTTTTGCATAAGTTATTATATTGAAGGTTCGAAATGTGCGAATTCTGTAAATTCAAGCAACTTAATAAACAAATTTGATCAGGATTCATTCAGAAGAGCTGGATAACTTTGGCTATAATGTGTAATCAAGCCGTAAGTCGTTCTCATCATGGTGAACGAACACCCGGCTTTCGTTCAGGCGATAGTATAGGGAACCTATATACAGACAGACCATATTAACTCTGGTTTCTTTTGAAAGCAGACAAAAATCATTCGCTTAATACACACATTATGACCTATGAATATGTTTTCTTGACAGGTGACAATTTTGCTACACGGGACTGTAAAATGTTTGTTGTTTTTTAATGTTGCCTTCTTTCTCGCACGTCCCTTCGTAAATATAATGTCCGAACGTAGTTCGCGATTATTATGTGGGATTCGGCAAGCTCATCGACGCTTGTTAATTGAGATTTAAAGCGGTGCTATCAGCTCAGCCAACTGTGCTATGGGGTAGACGACATTGCTAGTTTCATTGTGCGGCGAGCAGATGTAAAGGTCGTCAGGCTTACCAACGCGTGAGCATCCCACGTAAAGTTGACCCTGTAAAAACGGGCTCAGTCAAGTTGAGGCCTATAACCTTAAGCGACTGACCCTGGGCCTTGTTTATCAACATGGC
Organism: Trileptium ribeirensis; assembly: GCA_030248225.1. NCBI lineage: Eukaryota > Metazoa > Nematoda > Enoplea > Enoplida > Thoracostomopsidae > Trileptium > Trileptium ribeirensis. The sequence goes on from JASANE010013236.1 coordinate 73,704, forward strand.
GAAACTGAGCTTTAGAGGAAACTGCAGCCGTTTGAATTCATGGGGCAAGATCAGAAGGAATAAGCCAAATGTTTGGTATGAATACGTTGTCTCACTTGGCAGTTCCTGTGAGAATGGTAGGTTCGAGCACATGCGGCATTACGTTCTTGATTGTCAGACATGTGCCATTGCAAAGCTTTTTAGAGGCTCAAGGTTGCGTAAAAGCATGATAGGAGCTGGTTGTGAGGTGAAAGTACAGACGGTGCGAGGCTGTTAAGGAACTCCACAGGGCAATTTACAGCCTAGCCACTACTACACCAAAAGGCGGAGAAACGTGAGCAGCGAAAAATAAAAACGATCAAAGGAGGGTGTCACCTATCTTATTCACATAGCACAGCACTCATTCTTTTCTTTGCACTACACTAGGTCGATTTACGACAATGAAAACAGAGATTAACTAAAGAAGAAATACTATGCGAAACAAAGTGACTCACATTGTCTCTGGAACGACACATGGCGGCAGAAGCTGCCGTAGATCTACCCAAATCACTACCTCTTCGTCTTCTTGCAATTTTGTAAAGAGCATTCGAAAATAATGGGCAAAATGTGAATGAATTATTGAAGAGTGAAGCATCATAAAAAGATGAGTTAGTAACGATTGCGTGAAGATTACGTTTATGAGTAACAGCAAATAACTAAATAAACTCTACGCTAGAGGCTAATTAAAAACGCTTGCATAGCGGTGGAATAGAACACGATGCTCCTGGTGAAGCGTCGCCTCTTGTATATATGGATAGCGGTGGACTAGAACACAGTCATACTGCTGACTAGCGTTGGAATAGCAATAGAACACGGTCCTCCTGCCGAAGCGTCACCTCTTATATTTATACATAGATAGGCGGTGGAATAGAACATGGTCCTCGGTAGAATAGGACACGGTCCTCCTACTGAAGCGTCGCCCACTGAACGACTGCGCTAATGCAGACATTCAAAAGAACACCAATTAACTCAGTACTTAAGCTAATACATAATTAGCTAACCCCCAAACTATACCCCTTGGGGGTTTAAAAATATGTTCACAACGTAACATGGACTTTGCTGATTCAGAATATATGTGGGTTGGGGTGTATCTATAATATTTTTGACAGAGTTCAAAGACAAACAGACGAAAATCCCTCTCCTCTTATATATAGATAGATATAGATGATACGAAGAACAAAATTTGCAAAATCTCAAATAATGGAATTTGTTTCTACAATTATAACATTGGGAAAATTTAACGCATGCATAGGATACTAAAGGTTTACATAAGACAGCACGTAGTTTGAATAATTTTGGCTGCAAAAACGTTTCGTATATCGAAGCACAGCTGTTTAAGTTGAACAAACCTTTAGGACCGAATGCTCTTCAATTTTGCTCTAATAAACTATAACCGGCTGTTGGAAGGTCAAATATGACTCAAATTTATTACAGTGTATAAATTTTTGGATAATTCCACATATAATTATACCTGTTACAAGTTTTTAGGACAAATAAGAGGACTATCGTTTTTTAGAAAAAAATTCAGAATTTTTCAGCTAGCATTGCGTGACTCCGAAAAGCTTGGACTATCCCTTTCAGATTGATGTTTTCATAGCATAAATCAAGTTCCGAAACGGCGTTAATATTATGCATACAAGTTTTTACATGAAATAATAATTGGCAACGTCTACTGTACCTCCAAACATGTGCAATATTGCTTCATAACACATATGTAAGCCGGGGTTTTGGAATAATGAGCGAACACTTTTTAATCTAGAGCGCCTATAATTGGTGACTTCCGACCCCGATATGTTTAGCTGTTACAGCCGAATATAAGGTTAAGGCCGATTTGCGATCGCTATGTGAGATGTACCGCCGCAACCCCGGAGCGGAATATCTAGACCAGTGTATTTTGACGTCAGGAAGCATTGCTCTACTCCGAAATATACCATTAAGAGGTCAAGTCAGCGTATTCAAGACAATAATCGTCCAATGTATAAAATGTATTCGCAGACAGGTTGATACTTGCATAGCTTGAACTGGTGGTCTTGTTCATTTGATAAAGTCATGGTTGAGAGAATTAGGTTTAGCTGAAATCCAAGTTCTGGAAATATGATGAGCGAGTAATTCCTTAGTGCACCGTCACAATTTTCACTCGGCAGTCGCGCCTTATCTTTACCATCTTCTCGATGAATCCTCAACTATTGATCTTCACGTTCGGTCGCTTTAACTTTTCTTACATAAATATTGTTTTCCTATTTTTTACGTTTTGAATCCTAATGTTTCACACCTATTTTTCGAACAGTTTGGTAGTGTTAAAAGTCGTCGAAATTGAATTCTGCGGAAAAGTAAGACAGTTTTTAGTTTACGACTATGTCGTGGTTACACGCAAGGAACGTAGCCCAAAACTGTCAACCACAAAGCTTGAACAGGCTCTTCATGTTTTTACATTTGAAGCCTGCGTTTTTGACTCTTTAAATATATTTACAACAAAAACCTTCATATTTCTAGCAATTTTAGCATTGCACCTGTGCCTGTAGTACGGCGTTGATCGATGACGTACCTAATGGTTATAAACATCATTATCAAAAATTAAAGAAAAATCGCCATATAAATTACCGAGGTTTAACGTTCGAGGTTTGTTTATGCACATAGTAGAAGACTAAGTATTTGTTGAAATGAAAATGTGGGACATTCCGCATTTATGCAGATAATCCCTAAGAGCAGGGTCCAATGACTAGAAAAAACGCAAATTATTTATTTAGGATACGGTCTGGTTATGATAGCAGAATTATAACATTTATCTGTTTTGATTATACCCAGTGTACCCAGGGCAAAGTTAAGCTTTCAAACGGCTCAGGGGTGGGTTTGTTACTGAATTTCTGCACCTAGTTGTACCAGATCTCATAATATGGTTAAAATACAACGCCCAATATGTTTTAATATCACTACTGTGCGTGAACAATATATATACGGCTAACTTTACACAGTAAATTGTTGTTGCGCCTAAATAATTAATATCTTGCGTCGGTCTATTAGCTTCTACACCTTTTTATCATCTGCGCAATGTGAGTTGAGAACTATCAGCGACACTACAAAGTGGAACACGAACGTGTACGTTCTATGCGACACGCAACGTAAAAAGAATTATCGTTTGTTTAGTTGTAGTAAATCGGAAAACAATGTCGTAGCATATTGGCTTGGTAGGTTGCACAAATTTCAAAGTATATACACAAAAATGAAGGATTAGTGTCGTTTCCGGAACAACAAGGCTTTGGATGAGCTTTAAATTCAGAAATCACACCAGAAAACGTGACTAGATCCATTTAACGAATCATAAGTTGAATCTATTCATAATTTATGCAAGTTATCGTAACGAGATACGTGATATTTAACATTTCCTCTTTACAATGAAATGAAAGATTTTACGGTATTGCCGGTGGTTACCCATTAAGGCTCTCTGGGCTCACAAACACATATTCCGAATTGTTGTGTTAAGTGAGCTAGCAGTATATATACCAATTTGCGGGTGAATTGTAAACCACTCGCATTAACGAGGTATCTTAAGGAACCAAGTACAGCTCTTAGGTAGCTCAGTGCCTTGCATAAGTGGTTTGCAACATTGCAGCTAGGCTTTGATTCCTAGCACAGGCTTGAGTTTGTCAAACATTGTACATCACACAAATTAATTTGGTCGCTAAAAGGTTTAATAAATTACGATGTTTTGGATATTAAAAAGGCTTTGTGTACCCAGTTATTACTAAACGTTCACTAACTTGTAGAAAACTTCAGTGGCATAAAAACAGAGAGTTTTACTACACTGTGCAACCGAACGCGATGATGCTTTTGACCCCGTCTCTTCCCAGGTGGTATCCAATGTTGCGGGGGGAGGTGTCTGACTCCCATTCGACCTTCCAGCGGTGTAATGGGATACGGGGTTCCGCCGGCTGGCGTAAGACTAGGGTTGCGGTGGCGGGGGTTGAATTTTTAAAAGTTCATAATTTTCACCAATTTTGCTCATTTTTCTCCATGATAACTTTCCAAAAATTTGTTAAAGCGTTCTCTAATTTTTGCTAATTAGTGCCTATTTTCCCGAATTTTTTCCAATTTTCGAGAAAATTTCACCTCAACGGGTGGAAAGGGTTGGAATTCCTGCAAGGGTGGAGTTATTCGGCGCTCCGCGCCGACCATAGATGGCTATAACCCCTATGAGCATGTATCAAAGAGTATCAAAACAATAAATTCGCATTGTTTCCATCGCTTTTGAAATTAATGTATTTCGCAGTATGTGAGGCATTAGTATCCTCACTAGAGTGATGACTGGACTTTGCTATTTTCATCGTACAATTCTGTATTATATTTTAAATCTGTGTTGGCATTATTATTTATTTATAACAAACTCGCTCAATCTAAGCAATTTAGTATCTTTCAATTTTAGTTAAATCATCGCTTGATACAACAATAAACAAAATCGCTTTACAACTACGTGACAGTTCTGTCATTAAATAGTTGATTAAAAAAACTAGCGAAGATTCTAAAAATGCAAAATTTTAATAAATCAGTTTATTCACTTCGGAATATGACTATAATCCTGCTCCCACCCGTGTTTGTATGATGCAATATATATTATTTTCTATTTTATATACCTTAAATCGTTATTTCATAGTAAAACTCGTATCTCAATTTCATGTCGTAGTTCACAGGCGACACTATAGTAAATCCTTACTCTCAGTTTTGGTCGATGGGTTCCGTGTTAGATGCCGGCCAGCGCAAACATCACTAAACTGCACTACATGTGAGTGCTGTAAATATTCTATTCTATTTGACATTTAGTGTAACCCGATACTCAAAACGTTGGCTTGCTTGTGTCCCAGTCGCTGTTGTTGTTGTAGTTGTTCGGTACAGATGGATGGATGGATAGATAGATTGGGCAAACATAAAACCTTTTACTTCGCCTCTATTTTCATGAGACACGCTCGGTCGTTCCTTTCCGTTTTCGATGGCAGGGTGGTACAAACATTTTATTGAAATGACAAACAGATAGCGATGAAATTATGTTTGGTGTATGAACTGTATTCGAGTTATTTTAAAATACTGTTTCGATTTTTGAAATACTATTGCAGTGACTGTTATATAAAATTATGGTCAAATTTATAAATGAGTTAAATCGAAACATTGACCATAAACTATCTATTTATTATACTATAGTTTATACCTTATACGTTATACTTTATCCTTCTTCTATACTTTATAATTATCAACTACTGACATGCTTTTATAAACTCATCTCATTCGTGCTATAATTTTCACAATACAAGTAAAGGAAACTGTAACGTGAAACTATATGATCATTTGAAACCGTTGGGTTTAGAAACATCGGTTTTAGCGGCTAATTATTGCCACCAAAAATCAAGTTCTAAAACGTATTCAATTTATGCAGAACATTCGATGTCGAATCTCAAGCCAAATCGATTCATTTATTGCAAAAGTACAGAAACATCTAGTCTGATTTTTTTGCCTAGAAAATGTTTTCGCCTTTCATTTCGCAGCAGAATTTTGGGCAAGTATAACGTCAACATTATACGTCAGACGTATAAGTTATGCAACTACAGAGCACACATAAGCCAAACCATGATCATAAATTTTAAAAGCTTAAATTATACAAAAAATTGCAGGAATTTTAGCTCAGTGTTGGATTTTCAACTCTTTATTCTTTAGTGTAATAACTATTTGTGTGATATCAATGTAGTAGATTAACAGCCGAGTTAAGTACAGTATAAAAATTTGAACCAAATACCGCCAATCAGCAACGTCACCATTTATAGGAGGTGGCAGGCATAGCCACGCAATTTGCTTAAAAGTCATACATACTACCTAATTATTTCCTAGAAAATAGGGTTATTCTCGTGATGTCATACCGGTTGTAGGTGTGCTTTGTAATATTCAGTGCACTTGTTTATTGCTCCAACTCCAATAGGAAGGATTACTTACACGGCCAATGTAACCTTTAGGGGCGGAAGTGAAATGCATGTCATGCCGTTCTCGATATACTAAGCCTAAGCCTTAGTCTTAGCCTAAGGTAAGGTCCCTATATGAGCCATGTACTAAGCCTAAGCCTAAGTCGGGGGGCTACCGCCCCTCGAACCCCCCGCTCTAGGCTATTCTTATTTCTAACGTTATAACGTCCGGCCCCTAAAGGTGACATGTGCCACTGACACTATGTCACACGTGCAGCAAAGGTACGACCAAACTGTCCACCGCTGTAACCTAGTTTGGAAGATGTGTGATAGCACTTGACATACAGGTCTAGGTGTATAAATGCCCGTTAAATTTTATATTGGTACAGTATATGTATAATTTCAACAGATAATATACATGTTAACAGATAATGTACATTTCAACAGATAATATACATATTAACCGTAGTAATTTCTTTCAATTTTATTTTATCCCCATAGACCACAAAGAGACTCCCAATGTCAATATTTGGCGAAACATTGGAAATTATATTACTATTGAATAAACTGCTGGTGGTACAAAAATGGTGGTGGGCGGATTTGGTGATAGCTATGTAATTTCAATGCTTGGATTGAAAAGCACTATTACTATCGATGCTACTTACCTACAACAGCGTTCCTACGTACGTTGAGATTGTCGAAAATTTTTTCTTCAATCTGTAAAGATTTTACCATTTTGTATATATTGTTTGTTTAAATGATGATCTTAGACAATATATATGTATATATATTATATGAATATGTATAATATATATCATATATAATAAGGAGGAATGTCTGTATATGTATAGTATGTATGTTTATTAACGTTGATTTTGATAAATATTATGTTCCACTGTTTGAACATGGTCTTACTACTTAATACAACTGTGTAGTGCTTGGAATGGATTGATGTACGTCCTTATCATAGGTTTACCGAAAGAAAATAAATGTATATTGCGATTTCTTCTACTGGGATTTACAGTTACATAAATATATATATATGATTTTTACAGTGTAGCTTTTATATTTTTATAAAACTGTACATTAAGTTTAACATAAGTTTCAAAGTTCTAGCAAAGACTGTCGTTTAAGATACTAGATTCTGCCCTGAGACGGTTGGCTTATTAATATTACTTTAACATTATTTAGTTATAGCACTTTAATTTTATACCAAAACAAATAAACCAAGAAGAACCAGTTGTGTGCAAGGAGGTGGGGGTTTAGCTGGTTTATTTAGGTTCCCTAATGTTTGCTTATTCAGGATATTTTATATCCTGAGCTGAAACAACAATATTGTTGTTCCATTTTGTAAATGAGGGATCGTTGATAAAGTCACGTCATATAATCTATCTAACCTAATAATTTATGCCATATTAACCTTTTAGACAAATCGAATCTGTCTGTAAAAACTTATATATAGTCCGTATAATGCGGGATTCACGTTATAATGTCCCCGCCGCTTGGAACTTATGCACCCCACACAGTGCCAGGCACACCCTAGACTACAGGGTGTCTTAGACACCCCTGTGTTTTTGAATAGTTTCAAATAAATTTCAAACAAAGCTAGCTAATAGTTTGGCTTATTTCAGACTGTGTCAATGAACCGTCGTTGCTTTTTCGTTTTGTTGAGGGTTTCCGTCACCCCGTAGGGTCATTTTACATAGGGCCTAAAGGATACCCTAGAAACACCGCATTGGCAAGCATAAAACACCGAAATACTACATTGCCAAAAGAGGTATCTAGGGGTGTGCCCGACACCCTCATGTTTTGTTATATGGTGTGGGTGTCACTGTCACCGTCTTTACGGTATAGTCTGTACTACAAGGGGACAAAAGTTCCAACTGGTGGGGACATTATAACGTGAATCCCGCATAATTAGGAAATTTACATAGATTTGTCATTAACATTTAGCATTGCCACGATGTGTTTTCGCTTGTAAAAATTTTTCGTAACGATATTACTTCCGCAAATAGCATATAAAATGTCACATGAAGTGTAAACATTTGAGCTAAACTGGTTAATTGACGACACAGTTAATGAAATGCGGTTTGACCGTACTGTAAAACATGGTGTTGTTGCACGCTTGCATTCGAACAATAGAGATATAGTAAAATCATTATATTTTGGAAATGTGTAAACTTAAATGTCCCCTAATAAATGTTTTTTTTAAATTAGCCAGGCCCCTCCGTCTGTAGGTACATCAATTCTAGGAGTTGCAGCTAAAAATTATGATTTCCATAGTAAATTTTCTGACACTAGCTATGTAATCAATTTTAATGATTTCTATTAAAAATGTTTTGATTTTCAACATTTTACAATGCATCTCATTTAATGGTGTACCTAATTTGTGCATAATTCTTAGGCAAAACCTACCTTTACTAACAACGCAACATAGCATAACATAGCATAATGGCGTGTTCATCTTTGGATTCAGGAATCACAGGGTTAAAGCCTACATTTTTGCGGAATTAACGTCCGCTATTGCCAAGAATAAGTTCTAGAGAAATAGACTATGTATATAAATTCTTGACTTTTAAGCCTACGAACAATCGTTTAGCAATCTATTGCTGTGCACAAGTTTAAGTGCACGTCTGTTTAAAAGTCCACTACAATGTAACGTAGTAGTTAGTGAAGATTGAAAAACTTGGGCTCCAATGCATAAATCGTCCTACAAATAGTCTCAGCTGCACAATTGATGATGAGATAAATCTGATAACGACCCTTTGATTGAAGTTTTGTTTTAAAAACATGCCACAGTAATTTGTAATGTTCAAGCTACACGGCTATGGCAATGGTAATAGTACTGTGCACAATATGATTGTAGACTGTAAAATTTTTTACAACAAAATGTTCGGTTGACTGGGTGAACATTTGGGCATATACGAAGCAATTACAAATTTTTACATCCAAGTGTAGTATTTTAGAATACGGAAGAAATAACATGAAATCACGCTATTCATTAAAGCAGTGATATTCTGTCAACAACTACAGTAGACTACTGTAAGATCTTATTTTAACGAAAGACCTTAAACCTTCATTCCGCTGCGGATATCGCATAGTAAATATACTTTTTCGCTGCTTTATAACAAATAATGTGACTTTTTTACATGCCTACACTTTTTACGTTAGGCCAATTTTTTAATATTCCAGTCTACTTTGGTCACTGTATTACCCAACTGAGATCGATACCGTTGAAAATGTTGGCAAATGTAACCTTTAGGGGCGGAAGTGAAATTTAGCAGAATGTGTGTTGCAGGGGTGAAATCTTTTAAATTCCGTCTGTGTGTGCGTGTGTGTTTGATCGGCCATAATTCGGTAAAGTCTTAACCGATTTTCATAATTTTTGACTCATTCGAACCGGCGTAGTAAATTTGCCGTGTACATCCCCGAGCGTTTTTGATTTCAGGGTTAGGGGTTAAAATGTTGGTTTCTACCCCATTTTACCCCATTTTACAACCCTTCATGGAAGCAAGGTTATTTTTATCTTAACTTTCGAATTTTTTTATCTGGTTGGTTTTATTTCATAGTGAAATGATAAAAGCCGATGCCACTTTTTTGTTGTTCGACTAAGGCTCCGGTTCTGGATTTATAAAGGTATTTGAGGTACGGGGATATGGAGCCACAAAGGTTCCTCGACCCCAAAATTTGAAAACTTGTTCTGACGTCTTGGGCAGCTGATAATTTTCACCGGGAAGTTTTGGGTCATGTGAAACTCATTGACGGTGCTGGTTTTCTTCTGTGACCAAGAGTTGCATGGTTACAGGGTTATGACGCCCCATGGTTCAGGGTCAGAGATCAAAATGGGGTTTTTCACCCCATTTTAGTACCTTTCACGGAAACAAGGTTATTTTTATCGTAACTTTCGAATTTTTTTCTGTGGTTGGGTTTTAGTTCATAGTAAAATGATAAATTCCGATGCTTCTTTTTTATTTTTCGGTTAAGGCTCCGGTTCTAAAGTTAGTGGGTCTGAGGTATGGTGCCGCAATGGTTCCTCAACCGAAAATTCGAAAATTTGTTCTGACGTTCTGGGCGGCTGAAAAATTACACTTGTCGGTTTTCGGGCATGGTAAACTGATTGTCGGTTGTGGTTTTGATCAGTGACCCATTGTTCTATGGGTATGGTAGCATGACGCCCCAAGGTTCGGGGTCATAGAGTAAAAAAAGTTTTTTACCACATTTTAGTAGCCTTCACGGAAGTAAGGTTATTTTTACCACAACTTTTGAGTTTTTCTTTGCTTGGTTTTATTTCATAGTAAAATTATAAATGCCGATGCCTCTTTTTTTTGTTTTTCGATGGCTCCGGTTATAGAGTTATGGGGTTTGCGTTATGGTGCCCCAATGATTCCTCGACCCAAAATTTGAAAATTTGTTCTGACGTCGTGCGTTACTGAAAGGCTTTACTTGGTGGTTTTCGGGCACGGCAAATTCATTGCTGGTATTGGTTTTGCTCTGTAAACCATGGGTACGGGGGTATGGCTCCCCAACGTTCGGGTCAGAGAGCAAAATAAAGGTTTTTACCTCAGTTTAGTACCCTTCACGGAAGCAAGGTTATTTTTATCTTAACTTTCGATTTTTTCTTTGCTTGGTTTTATTTCATAGTAAAATTATGGATGCCGATGCCTCTTCTTTTGTTTTTCGATTAAGGCTCCGGCTCTAGAGTTATGTGGTTTGAGTTATGGTGCCCCAATGGTTCCTCGACCCAAAATTTTAAAATTTGTTTTGACGTCCTGTGTTACTGAAAGGCTTTGCTTGGGGGTTTCCGGGCACGGCAAATTAATTGCTGGTGTTGATTTTGCTCTGCGATCTGTGGTTCTATAGGTACGGGGGTATGGCGCCGCCATGATTCATCGACCCAAAATTCATAATTTTACTGTCATTCCCTTTGAGGCTTATAGCTTGCACTTTGGAGTTTTGGTGCATGGGAAAGTTAATGCCGGTGTTAGTTTTATTCTAACTTGCGCGGTATTGTATGATATCCGCATATAGCATATCTACGTATTCTATTGACAGCTGATTGGCTGCGCATGCAAGAGGCGCAGGTGTATCTATGCTTCACTACGTTCTACAATCTCGATAGAGTTACTAGTGCTATGCCGTTCTCGATATATTAAGCTTCTAATGCTCTATTACAATCCCACGCACATTTCGGAAACTCTTAAAACACTTGGAATTCTCAAAGTACTTAAAATTTGACAGTACTCAGATATAAACGGTGGCGTTCACCCACTTTTTTGTATTCATTTGATTTCTGTATGGCACAAGAAATAATCTTTCCTATGTCACGTAATATTGTATTAATAAGGCAGTAAACTACGTTGTTGATGGTGGTGGTGGTTTAAAAGAGTGTAATAGATAACGTGATCTTTTTATTCGAAGTCATTACAGAAAATAGAAATCTTTAAACTATTTCTTTTAGTAAACAATCCAAATTTAATGGTCCTGCTGGTACCATTTGCTTCTTGTCCTGCACTTGTGGCTGCTGGGAAAATAGGAACCTTTAAAAATTCGTTTAATAAACAATTCAAATTTAGTGGTCCTTTCAGTACCTTTTTGCTTCTTGTCCTCCACTTGTGACTACTAAGCCGAAGGTTTTACGTTAATTCAGGGTGTGGAGCTACGGGGGCTCGTTCGACCAAGCCAATACGTTTACTTCCATCTTCACGAGGAAAAAATTCTTTTAAAACAGATGTACAGTTAATGTTTTACATCTTATAATTTCATCCATTTCATTAACTTTATTTCGGAAAAGCGCCTTATCCACGTAATGTTCGGTGGGCTTTGGTGATCCTAGCGCTTGTAATACATCAAATTTGACACAATTACATTTTTTATAAAAAATCTAAATATTTCATTTTGCTAACATCTAATTAACGGTCTACGCGTAGCATCCAGTTTGCCGCAATACGTTTTGTAATTAATACATTTGACAAATTTGACTGAGTGAGAGCTTATTCAAGTATATACTGTATTGCTTAGCTTTAACCGACAAGGCCTTTCGTGATCTGGAGTATGTTGCTGTACATATCCTAATGCCTGCCAAGCACAGAGTACTGTGTATATATCGCCTACCCTACGCTACAAATGAATATTTAGCATTGATTGCTCGTTTTATAAGTACAACCACAAATATCGCGGGTAATAATAATAATATATATATCACAATTTTGGGAGATTTCTATCCTCTAACATCGCTACTGGTCAAATGGTACTGGTCAATCTTCCTTCTATTATCAAGTTTTTTTGAATACTATTGTTCATTGTGGACACACTCAGCTAGTTTCGTTTCCAACAAAGCGTCTTAACAGTTGTGACTAACTGCTTCTAACGTCTCTCTTAAACGTGTCAAACGTTCAAGGTGGTTATCACTTGTCGATTCCCGACAACCTAGCAGTCCAAGTATTACTTTCTGGGTAACTACTCCGAGACATTTCAGCGTTAGTTAGCGTGGTATGATAGATTTGTAGGATATGATTTGAAATGACTATTGAAGGCTGGTCACTACCTCGGGATATTAGTTACAGCTGTACAGTGTAAGTTAGCGTTGGTATGATAGGTTTGTAGGACGTGATTTGAAAGTGGCCATTGATCACTTGTCACTACTATGATGCATGAGTTACAACTGTGCGGCATAAGTTAGTGTGCGTATGATAGGTTTGTATGATCAGATTTGAACGTGCCTATACACGACTGATTACTTCTCCGGAACTCTTGTTACAAAGCTGTCAATATTGCGCGAAATACTGTTTATCATTACTATTGAACCAATTTTTTTTGTTTTGTCCTAAGATACACTAGCTTAATTAAATGGTTATGTGATATACTATACATTGTTAAGAATGAAAATATTTTAGCAACATCAGAACTCAAGAACAGAAATAGCAGAAGTATCCAAATTATGACATTGTATGTACAAAACTGGAAAGTAGGGTTAAAATTATTTCTGCATATCTTCTCGATTGTATATCTTCCAGGCAATTATACGCTCGGATTTGGACTTTAGCCCTGTTAACACAGTAAGGAGTTGTTGTTATTGGGTTTGCTGTGCACATAGCTTACAGTTACAAATCTTAAGGGTCGACATATATTTTTCAAATAGTCTCTTTTGTGTTACGGAAACTGCTTATTTCGGGCAAAGCAACAGATTTATAAATTTGGATTAGTTGATATAGTCTGATTTAAATTTTCGCAATCAAAGCATTATTTAGACACAAAATTTGCGCTATAATTACCACATTCTCTCCAACGGTCAAATAGGAATTATAGCTCTATTTTAAGTCAAATTCAGTGTAAATTTTTAGGATTATCATAACATGGAACGGTTGGCATGACTTAAACTTACATATTCACGGTACATGTGCACTGTGGATGGGGTGGCATACTTATCATATTGCCCGCTCGCAGTATAACGGTTTTATCAAGTATCGTCTAATAAACAGGGTAAAACTCCAGCTTCAAGTCAAAATCATTCTTATTTTGTTTTTACAGGGCGTTAATTATTAACTGATCGATTTAGCACAAGTTTCTTATATGTGGCCGTAAGCCGTGAATCTTAACATTGCTTGAATAGACATTTCAAAGCAATGATGTGAACACAACCTAGGTTAGTTTGAATTCAAGGGAATTTAAGTCAGAGAGCTGAGTTAAAACTTAACTCTCATATATTTGTAGTGCAGTTAGCCAAATCTGATGCTCTCTAGCTTATTCGATAAGGTCACTGCATTCTTATAAATAATTTAGAGCTCGATAAACCAAGAAATAGATATGTTCAGATTATTTTTTGTAGTGTGATGTGATGAGTAACAAACGTAAATTACTGACAACAAATAGGTTGTCTCGCAATAATGCAAAAGCAAGTGTCATAATATAACACAACGATGTTGCTAACACAACAGTACCAGAGCAGGATATAATTTTATACCAAAGTTTAGCTTTAAATTGAAATGTTTAGTCGCTAAACCTCGTCTCAAAATGATATCTGCGTAGTTTGAGACTTACTTTAAGCCAATCTTGCTGTTTTATACGACAGTTCTTCTTTTTAAACATCCGCGGACGTCTTATTTGATTCGAGTAAAATTTATTCGACTGTATTCGATGACGATTTATATAGGTGCAATTTTAAACCGTTACCCCAAAATTTAGCCAATTTTAAACCGTTACCCCAAAATTTAGCCGCCTAGAAATTTTAGGTGTGTTTTCGGCCACGTCTTACAGTAGGTCCGCATTATTAATCTAACTTTCAGGATCATTTATCACTGGGCATAGATGTATGAGAAGGGTTTTATTTTTAACAAAGTGCTTTATCGTAGCAAAAAATTTCGTCGTTATTCTTGAAAATATATAGAATTCTTTGCCACATCTGTGAGCATCATATCATACTCCAAGTACAGCCGACCGCTTCGAAACATCAATGAAGTGCTTGATTTACATATTGTTAACCGCTTTGGTATGTTCACAGTGTCAGACCGAATAGCGGAGGGCACCATTGATCTCCTTAGTACATTGCTATAGGGAACCCGACATTTCAAGTGTAGTATTTAGTGTTTAGAAAGAACTGTTGTTTTATCACTATAGACGGAATGAGAATACCTTGAAACAAATCTTTGCAAAGCGGTCAGACAAGTCGGATTAACATTAGGCGGCGGTACAGCACTACCATTTTTATGTGGGTATGCGTTGCAGTTTATACATACACTGTTATTCGCTCACTTTGCGAACACTTTTAAGTGTCCCATTTCTAATTGACGATTTTTTCGAAAATTTTGGATACCAATGGTACCAAAATATTGGTAACCGAAAAATTTTTTTCATAATATGGTATTTTTTGCACCAGTGCGTCCACGTGGGCCGAATAGTACTAAAATTATCACAGTACCTTAAAAATTCGGATTGCAAGGGGCTAACCTAAAATACCCGGCAGTGGGATCAGTTATTGCCGTACGGCCCGACTAGACACGATCCACACTCCGCCCCACCCGACTGTCATTTTTATGTGGGCATTCGTTGAAGGTTTGTACATGCACAGTTATTCGCTCACTTTACGAGCACCCTAAAGTGTACAAATATATCAAATGTCGAAATCGCACAGTGGCTAGCGTATGTGATTTGCATTTAAGCAATGCGCGCCGGATTATTCAGAATGTCGAATGTTTGTACAGCGGCATATCAACTAGTGAATAAGAAATTAGCGCTGTAAAAATTTTTATTTCCTGGCAACTTCTAAAATATTGATAGCAATATCCATATTTTTGACAAATTTAGATAAAAACAGTGTAGTTAAAAGCGTAGTGTTTAGTGGAATATTCTTTTAGGCTTAAATTATTATAAGTATTAGTGAGACTATGCTCCTATTACAAGAGCTATATTATAACATCATTTTAGCTTCAAAATATATTTAACTATTCGGTATAACCAACAGTGCGTAAGAGAATCATATGACACCCTGCGCACTAATGTAAACCCGTGTTTGGTGTTTTCGGCCTTACCCACCCTCTCGTTTTAGCTATTCGTGTGGTGGGTAACTCGGAACCCCTCGTTTTGTGTGTGTTGGAAAACTGCTAGCGATTCAACCGACCCACTTCTTAATACAGGGGATACGACCTACCGTACCACCACAAAACAAAGGGGATGCAGGCTACCCCCACAAAACGTAGGGGCTCTGCATATGATGATCCCCAGAAATGCGGGTGTAAGGCCCGGACGCCCGTGTCATCAAGCTCGGGGTTACATTAGAATGCAGTAATGAAGTGTCATATTCTACCTTCATGCACTCTTGGTTCAACAAACTGAGAACCACAAAGGCAACTGAACAATTTTTCTTAAGTGTATATTTACATGTTAAAATTTGGAACATAAGCGAATTAGGCACTCAAATGGTAAAGATTTTCTGCTGCTCACTTATGAAATATAGAGCTTGGAGATTGCTCTGAACGATACGGCCATTATGTCCTTGCTATAATGAAAATATTAGCTTTGCCGATTTTAGTTTAGGTATTTACAGTCGTTATTTAACTACTAACTATTTTTTTCCTACGAGCATATAAAACGCGAAGATTTACAAGCAAATTTTGGAACCGTTATTATGTTAACACAGATTGCAGCTCAATTCAGGGTAATTTTAGCATTGAAAAACTAGTATATAGGCCTGATAATATACTATAATCGGTATATTTTTTAATATTCGGATCTCGGATGTACTTGAGCGCCTACTTTGTGCTAATTAACTTATCGGCCCAAGACGCAGGAATATAAAGATGAGTAATCACTGTCCGGATTGAACATCCGACCATACATACGGTCGACAGGTCTACAGTCTAACAACCCAGCCGCCTTATATCGCAGCTGTGGTTGCCTGAAGGACTATACCAGGAGTGTAGATTATGAAATTTTTTGGAAACTCATAACTTTCAAAATTTTGCTAAAACTTTAGTCAAGTTTGCTAAGCTTTTGTACTATTTTACTAAAATTTTCTCTAATTATTGCCAATTTTCCTTATTTTGATAAAACTTTGACTCATTTTGCTAAAAGATTTTCCAATTTTTGCTAAACCTCCCAAAATCTATATTAAAGTCTCCCGCGCGGTTTCGGCGGGGGAGGGGTACTAAACCTCCCGATGGGCATATATGACTTAGGGAGAGAGCCGTTCGACCTCTAGAGAGTTACGACTTTGCTACCCCAGCCCAGTTATATAATACATATTCATTTTAGGTAAATAAAGTAAATAACATCTATTGTCTTGATTCGTCACAAGATCCCGAAAATAAATGATTTACTTACGAAATCGTTCGATGTGGCGAACTATGATTATTGTCTTCCGAGAAATATGTGAAACCGACTAACTGATTCGATTTACTAGTTCACGAATGTGAAACTGCTTTTGTTTTAAACAATTGGAAAATCGGTAAGGCGGCGATTTGCCCAACGGGACTAATGATTTCGTAGCTAGGGTAATTTAACTTTTTTATTATTAATTTACGTTCATTATTTATTGCATTTTTAATTTCAGCAGGACAAGTCTATACTTTAATTTATGACACACTCAACTTTAAAACAATTCCCCTTTCCTTATGAAGTGGATGATATCGAAATTGGCATAATCGTTCTTAAATATCACAGTTACATCGATAGTAAAAGCCTTTTGTTTAGCGCACAATTCGCTTGACGTTTATGAACAACACACTGCTACAGCATTTTAAACCAAGCAACAATGGATTTCCAACCCGATGCATTGCCAAAACATAAACCGGGCCCATAGGTAAAACAAAATTATGTAAACGTTTTTTATAAAGAATCTTGCCTATAACGTGAGGATGTTTCTACAATGGTACAGTTTTTAAATAATTCGCATGTATTTTTTGCTCTGGCAATGTCGTGGCTAAATTAGAAATGGAAAAATTTAATACCTATCGTACGAGTAACACAGTTATTCAATTTCCAAAACTGCAGCGAAACTTACGCCGTAACTGCAAGAAAACGTCAAATAGTCTGTTAAAAATTCTTTTCTGACAACCACAGCGTCATTGCAACCAGATTTTAACCAAGCGTTATGTTAGCATTTTGTTTAAATTTATGTTAAAATAATTTTCAGATTATTGAAATTTTATGTCTCATGCCTTCTGCGAAACGAAGTGTCTAAACTTACGCTACATAGTCTAGAATACCTGGTATCAAAGTAAACAGAGCGGGGTATGAAAATATCCATAGCCAATTCCAGAGCTTCTTTTGAAACCACGACAGTTGGTTTGAAGTGGTCACATTTTCATTTTGCTTATCAAATTTTTGAACTTTTCGCCCAATATATGTATTTCAATAATATGGTTGGTATATCCTTCAAAAAATTTTAACATTTCTTTAAAGATTATAGAATATTTAATGATAGCTCTTTTAAATTGAAATTGGTTGCTTGTGCTAAAACTTATCTGTTTAAGCTTGAGATTTTACAAACTCTGAAAATACGCCAATAACATAATCGATGAGTTCCTTAACTAGATGCTTCTTACAGACGGTTGGGTTTCTACAATTTTGGGATCATCTGTTCAACCTGAACCCTGTCATATAGTGATCAATGCTTTTATAGTTCTGCTAGTTTGTATTTTGAGCTGGCATAGTCTCGACGTTGGGATATAGCTTCATAGTTTATCATTTACATTAATAGAATAAACGACATAGCAAGGACTTCAACAACCTTTTCTTTGTGCCACGTTAGTGCCATAATTACTTATATGTTAGGAGCATAATTTATTTGCTTGGAACAAAAACGGTTATACAGTAAACATTCAGGCGCCGGCGGGAGTTGATAGCACACCTTTTGGACAGGTAGTACGGGACAGCGCGCTAGACCACGCGACCACGAACGGAAATCTAGCTACTCGAATTTCGCGGTTGAGGCCTGAAAACCGTTGCAAAATCACACTTTTGGAAAGACGATTTGGATCACCACCCGTGCGTCCTTCTAGTTTTTTGAACCCCTGACAAAATCGTAAAGTTTGCTACAGCAATTATATATTTAGTATACTCAAAGGTCACGAAGCAGTATCGGAAGAATTAATGATCGCTATTACATAAGACAAACTCATCAGTAATAATTCCTTTATTTCTGTTGCGAATCTACGGTTTTTGACAAGGTAATCTTGCGTCCAAGATGAACACTATGCACATAATCTGGAAGCAAAAAAGAAACATCTTGTGTTCTCACTGTTTGCAGTCCAAAATATTTTAGATATAAAAATGTAACAGGGATGCGCTCAAATACTTCATGCTTAAGCTTTTTGTAAAGTCCATTATATGAAGACGGCCGCAGCCACATAAAATAGAATACAAATAAGCTGTGTTTTTTAGTTAGTTCGCTATAGAAAAAGTCTAACCGGTTTTGCGGCGTTCACGTTATAATGTCCCCAACGTTTGGAACCTATGTACCCCACACAGTGTCAGACACACTGTTGACAACAGGGTGTCTTGGACACCCCCATGTTTTTAATAAATTTTTTCAACGGTAGCTAGTTACGCGTATTACCGCTTACCGACAGTGTCAGGCACGCCGTGTCTTCTCTCAGTTTTATTGACAGTGTTCGAAATTATTTGAGCAATGTTCATATGGGCTAGATACAAATATCGAGAATTTAGGAAAAACTCCACAGGATATTTGACTAATAAACCGCATTAGCTACGGACGGTGTCCGTTATAGTTAATTCGCGCCAAATCGGTAGCTAAGGGTGTGTACGACACTGACTAGAAAAAATGTAGTAGCTAAGGGTGTGTCGTACACCCTCGGCATTTGATATACAGTATGGGTGTCACCCTGACTGTTTATACGGTAGGGTCGCGACTACAGGGGGTCAAAAGTTCCAAACAGCGGGGACATTATAACGTGAACGCCGCATTTGTTAGAACTTAAAATAGATCCTGTATTGGATGGTAACTACATACAATCTTATATTTGTTTTGACAGAAAATTCCAGAGATTGTTCTTTGGTTGCGTCTTATAGGAAGCTATGACGATTATTAAATCTATAGTCTAAGGTTACATTCATTATCGCAGTTTGAGCCAAATTTGTTTCTCGTTGTATGTAATTTACATGCAATAGCACTAATATTCGGCTCGGATTTCGACTTTATAAAATGGGTTTATAATCCTGTTATTTCTTTTAAAACATGCACAGCTAATATTTGAGCCGACTGACACCAGCAATTAACATTTATGAATTGTACGTATATAATGGCAAAGTTCATACAGATTTTGTCGTAAAATAATGGCAGCAGTATATTTATTTGTAACAATGACTCTAAGAGCGACGCCACTATCACAAACAACCGACTTTTGGTAAGATACACTGTAAAATTTGAACCAAACCTGTCCGTTAATACCGAAAGTCATGCGCCATATATAAGACCCAAAATCTGTAGATGGTTAATTGCATAATGCTCGAATCAACTTTATGCGGTGTTCACGTTATAATGTCCCCGCCGTTTGGAACTTTTGACCCCCTGTAGTCGCGACCCTACCGTATATACAGTCAGGGCGACACTGATACTGTAAATTAATTGCCGAGGGTGTACAACATACCCCCAGCTACTACATTTTTCTTACCAGTGCCGTACACACCCTTAGCTACCAATTTGGTGCGAATTAACTATAACGGACACCGTCTGCAGCTAATGTGGTTTATTACTCAACTGTGCTGTGTAGTTTTTTCTAAATTCTCGATATTTGTATCTTGCCCATATGAACATTGCTCAAATAATTCCGAACACTGTCAATAAAACAGCCAAAAGACACGGTGTGCCTGACACTGTCGAGAAGTGGTAATACGCGAAGTAGCTACCTTTGAAAAAATTATTAAAAACATGGGGTGTTTAAGACACCCTGTTGTCAACAGTCTGCCTGACACTGTGTGGTGTACATAGGTTCCCAACGTTGGGGACATTGTAACGTGAACGCCGCATTAGGTGCGTATACCGTGGTTGTTTTTCGGGAAAGCCATGACCTTAACCGTTCGCGTTCACGTGTCTGCCATTGATATTCGTGTTTCACTGACCGCAAACAAGCGTAAATAAACGAGAAAAACTTAATTGGTAATCGCATTTTCCTTGTACGCAATCGGAATCATGTGATGCTAAATCGCAAAATACTGGCCGCGATGAGCACCTACGTGTTTCTATATCACAAATCTTTGTCGTGTACATAAGGTAAATCCGTTTTTTAACAGACTTTACAAAAGAGCAACCCAGGTGTACTCACCTAAAGTCGATTCTCGCATGTTGCTATGTTCTAAACTGTACACGATATTACATTGCTAACATTTATATCCATAAAAACTAAACAATAACTGCTAACCCTATTGTAAATTATATGCTCGGTGGTTGTATGGTTTCACCATTAATGTGATTGAATCCAACGAAAACATATGCTTATGATTTAGTACTTATGAATTGATTCAATCTTTAGTGCACTAAGTTCGAAAAAATATTTTTTGTCTAATTCTCAACTTTATAAAAAAGAAGCACTAGAATAGCCCATTACGTAATGTAGCCGCAAAAGATATAGTCACCTAGTTTTGCTCTTTACAACTTTTGGCAACGTCGATGCTGAAGCTTGCGCTTCCGACAGGTCCAATCAAATATTTACATGTGTCTGAATTATAATGTTGTGGTTTCATAGCTACCCATGTGATTATGATTATGATTTTGCTTGTTATATTTTTTGTTTTACTTTTTCAATTACCCTAAAAATATAAATGTCGAAGATCCGTCGGCTTAGAGGGCGTAGACTGTCGGCGGAGGCGAAAGGTCCTGAGAGGGGGTACGAAAGTAGACTTTCGCCGCCACGCCGCGCCCCAAAAAATAGAAAATTTTAGGAAAAAATTACCAAAAATTGAAATTGGCAAAAATGGGAGCAAAATTGTTGAAAGTCGGGCGTACCATCGTGAGGGAGGTTTTCCCCAATCCATATGTACCCCCTCCCCAAGGCTCCGACCCTTAGGCGGGTACATAGTCCTTTTTCAGCCTATTCCTCATCCATAGGCACTTATGTCTTTTAAAGTCCAATTTTCAGGTAGTTGTGAATTCAACGACCTAGGCGTTTAGCATATATATTTATCACAACAATGCGATCAAAGATGCTGGTGGGGTGCATTGTTATTAGCATCTCCAGAACAACGACGGCGTCGTGTTACATGAAGTGGCCAAGTGTTGCGACTCAGAAAGCATTATTCTGTATACACGGTGCCACGGTGATACATTTGAAAAAAGTTGCCGTATATTTAATGTAGAAGTAAGAACATATTCGTGAAAAATGGTAACGACCAGTCTAGCGACACTTGCCTTTTTCTACCATTATTACTGAATATATCAAAATTCTCGATTATACAAGTACAAAAAATATAATTTAATATATAGACAATGCCATATTAAATAAGAATATTAACAGATTTGGGCCTAGAAAAATATGAGTTACCGAAATATCTGTTTCTACATAAAAACTAACCCACTATGTATATTCAATTACCAATTATTATATTAATATATAATTATTTTATTACCAATACCAATGATTTTGATAACAAAAAATTAAAATGTTGTTGACTGCTTCTTCAATAATGACTATAAATTTAGTTTTGGTGCTAAGAGATCAAAAATTTGATGGCGGCCGCCTACATTGTAAGGTATCGGAAATGTCTCCACTCTGGGTTCAATGAATAAAATATTTATCATTGAATATCGATGAGAGGCTGTGGTTCTAGCGTCGCATATGAATCGACTAGGCGAATGGATCTGTAAACCTAGACTACGGACTACCAAAAAAGGCAAGATGTTGGCATAGCTGAGCCGGTACAGTTTGAATCTCAGCCTTGCTACGTCAGGCCAGCTTTGGTGTCAAATACCAGCAAGAACAGCAATGGTCCATGATTGTTCGCTACACTAGCTCGCAGATGTTCATTTGCGTTTGCAATGATGTCGTAAAAACTATACATTTATATAATAGCGGACTGCGAGAATTTGAAAGGCATAACAATATATAAGTCAATCTGATTATCTTATTGGTATATGAGTTATAACTTAGGTTCGTAAGTCTCAATAATGCAATAATTATGTAAAAAATTTGATATATGTGTCATGAAATACGTATTATTGATTTAATGCTCTCATCAAATATGAACTGCAACAAACAATCTGTCAGCCCGTATAGTAGACATTGGTGACATAAAACTTAAGACACCGAAATTAATAATCAATCTGATTTTCTTATTGGTATTTGAAATATAATAATTATTAGTTTCGGCAGTGTCAATAACGCGATAATATTTGTAAAAAAAGTTCATTTACACCAACATATGCGTCATTAAATATATAATTGATTTAATGCTCTCATCAAATATGAGCTGCAACAAACAACCCCAAGAATCTGTTAACCCGTAAAGTAGACATTGGTGACAAAACTTAAGACACCGAAATTAATAATCAATCTGATTTTCTTATTGGTATTTGAAATATAATAATTTTTAGTTTCGGCAGTCTCAATAACACGGTAATATATGTAAAAACGTTGATTTACTCAACATATGCGTCATTAAATATATATAATTGATTTAATGCTCTCATCAAATATGGCCTGCAACAACCACACCAGGAATGTGTTAGCACATAACGTAGATATTCATGATGATACAAAACGTAAATATTTCACTATGTGAATTTTATTTATCTTAATTAAAACTATAATCTATTTGAAAAATTATTAATTTAATTTATATGGCAGCAGTTTGAAGTCTAATTATTGTGATAAAATGCAATTTTAAAAGAATATAGATTAATACGCAATCGTTCAACGCTTATCGATTTGGCTATGTTGTAATGAAAGTATGGGTCCACAGCGAACACAACACGGGCCCTCCTCATACGCAGCAGGCGTGCTAAATACTACATCATGGATCCGCTTGAAATGGTTGGTAATTGGTATGGTTATTTTAGCCGGCGAATTGACATTTAATTGGTAACTAGGTGCTTCGCTAGGACGGTTGGGTCTTCAGCCCAACTTCTGCCATATATAGGCAGTCTTAGATTCTGCCATATATAACTAGTCATAAACCAGTGCCATCTACATAAATTCTCGGGAGGATTTAACATACAACCGGGACAAAATAAGTAGCACAGATATACCCACATTATACAATTATGGGAGAATCGAAACAAGCAAACCATTTTGAGAGTTGATAGCAGAATTTTGAATTTAAATGACAAGTTCTTCCCCATTGTACCCTTCTGATGAATGGATACAAACATGATGGATGTCATTATTAGCGTGCTACTGGTCAAGGACTATTAAAAATTGCCAATTTAAAATAGGCATTAATACTCAGTTATAGATTGTAAATGTAATTTGTTCGTTTAGTAGATTGTTTGATCACCTTTAAAGTCTGTACCATTATTATTACTCCGTTAACCATGATACAGGAATAGCCTAAAGCAATGTGTAACCCGTAAGTTCACATGCGTAGGGAAAATAGTGGAAAGATCTGTTCACCTATCTACTGTGAAGCTACTGATAACAGGAGTGAAATTTAGAGGCTTTAGTTTAAAATGTTCACTTTTAGCCCGTAAAGCCTTTGCAATAAGTAATGTTAAGTTGTTGTTAGTGCTAGATGGATGCCATCTAAATTTTATACCTAAATGTATGCTATCTAAATTTTATACAATACCTAAATTTGAATCAAGTGGGTCCAAGTATTACCATGTTACAAATTAAAATACCACAGATATGGCTGATTTTTGCACAATATACCAGCCTTGTGTTCGTTACTGCCAGTAAACAAACGTTATAGAAGCTATAATTTGCTGTATATTTATACCATATAACATCATAAGCTCTGTGAAAAAATTAGCTGAATCGATCCATCTATTCTCAAGTTCCAAATCCAAGGTTGAATTGAATTTGGCATGGAAATGAGGATTATTCAACACGAGCTCCTCAGCCGGTAGAGTTACAGGCAAACACGCATGCTAACTTCAAAGCACATCAAGTAGAAAAAGGGTTATTTAAACCCACTTACCCGGTTCTGATTTAAAGTTGTTGAAATAAAATGTGGTCCTGTTAGAAGCAAGCATTGACTAGTTATATGATTAATTTAGATAAAACATTTGGATTTAGAAAAATTTGTTCAACAAAATTTATATATCCATTTTACTAAATAAATTCCCACAGAAAAAGAGTTAATGAACGCCATACTAATGGCACGATATCACGTAACGTCATCGAGCTTTATGGGAAATCTCGTATCGAATGCTTCTTCCGTCGTGGAGTTTACTTTGAGTTCTCATTTTTAATTAATAATTGCTAGGTCCCAGGGTATATAAGACGAAACGGTAATAAATATATTTCTAAGGAAGCAGAGGCGTTATTTAAACCCACTTACCCGTTTCTGATTTAAAGTTGTTGAAATAAAAATGTTGTCCTGTTATAAGCAAGCAATGGCCAGTTATACGATTAATTTAGATAATACATTAGGATTTAGAAAAATTTGTTCAACACAATTTATCCACTTTACTAAATATATTTCCACAGAAGAATAGTTATTGAACACTATACTAATGGCACGATATCACGTAACGACATCGAGCTTTGTGGGAAATCTCGTGTCGAATGCTTCTTCCGTCGTGGAGTTTACTTTGAGTTCTCATTTTTTAATTAATAATTGCTAGGTCCTAGGGTATATAAGACACAACGCTAGTAAATATATTTCCACAAAACAAGGGTTAATGGACCTACGACACGATAGCACGTAATGTCATCGAACTTTGTGGAAACCTCGTGTCGAAGACTTCTGCCGTTGTGGAGTTTACTTTAAATTAACATGTTTTAATTAATATGTGCTAGGACCTAGGATCTATAAGACTCAACGGCAATTATTTTTTAAATTTCACGATCTCTACAACGCAACCTTCAGTTACATGCGAACTTACGAAGCTAGCCAAATGTGACATGGGTTATGATTTGAATGCAGGTGAACTACAGGCATTCAATATCATACTTTGTTAAATAGTGAAATATTTTGTAATAAAGCGCGGCTTCAGTATTATGCGATATTAGTCCTGAAGCTGTGACAAAAAGCCCAAAGAAAGTATACTCGACTGAAAGCTGCAAACTCATTCATTCATCCTTTTCTATACCTGGTGACAAGTCAATATCATACTTTGTTAAATAGTGAAATATTTTGTAATAAAGCGTGGCTTCAGTATTATGCGATACTAGCCCTGAAGCTGTGACAAAAGGCCCAAAGAAAGTATACTCGACTGAAAGCTGCAAACTCATTCATTCATCCTTTTCTATACCTGGTGACAAGTATCGTAGATTAAACTATATAAGTGTTTGCAAACAACTGACCAAAGTAAAATTGAAGCAAAGCATTATGCCCTTAATATATGTTCAGCTGTTTTCATGCAATAAAATTTAAATATTGAAACACGTACTGTGGTATCAGTTCTTTTAACCACATTAGTTTTCTACTGTATATCGATGCAACTTTGTCTAAATTGTAAACCATAGTTTTTTTCAGGTTGTAGTTTCATTCAACGGCAGAGAACGTGTAGATAAAACGGTGCGTGTGTTATTTTGTTAGGCAGCTATGTGTTACTAAGTGCACGGCTATGTGATCACTACATATCTTGTCTGGTATTATTTATACGTAATATTTATAAAAACACTTATTATATCTAATTTCAATATCACGTCTCTTTAATATAAATTGATACTTTATGCCCATGTAAACTAAATCGTATATTAGTAGTTTTAGATTTAAAACAAAACAATACAAGTGAACATGTTGCTGATCATTACCTAGTTTTAATGCTGTCGTTCAACGATCATGGTCGTGCGATACAGGTGAAAGAGTTGGTACACTTGACACAGTCAGTAAAGAAGAAGCGGCAGACATGTTTTTGAAAGTTTGCGTGCTAGTCAAACCATAAGCTTCATCGTTATAAAACACAGAACACGTAAATGCAACAGATCGATATTTGCGAAACTAGGGAGAATACCTACTCATTTGGGAATTTTTGGTACAAGTCGATCTATTTAGAGACAACAAAACCACCTAAAGCTACCAAAAACTTGAATCATAACACAAGGCATGTTTTGTCGCAACCGAATGGCCGCTGATAGTTTATTTAAAGAAAATCATGCAGTTCTAGTAACGTTTGACAGAAGGAAACACTCTGAGCAATAGTATATACCGCTTGGGAAACGTCATGTTCTTCCATGAACTCAAAAACGCATTAATGGGTAGTAAAAGACGAACAGTTTTAATTTGTATAAGGTTGCATACATATACAGCCTTTGCCAAAAAAGAAATTAGAGGAAAAATCTATATTATGACAACTGAGCAGAGAAAACATATTAAATTTTCCTTTTTGTAGTTGTTGATTACAAATGAAAGCCTAGGCAATCTAGTTCAAAATATGAGATTGATATTTTTCTACTGTTTTCTCAGCGGTACGACCACAATCTAAGGTGGCGCTTAGCCTCGTCTGGCATACCTACCCGTAACTACGTGTCTAACTAGCATGATGTTGTTAACCAATAACAGATAAATTAGTCTTTTGAGACAGCCCTGACATGACCCACGTCTCTGTATTTAACCAACCTCGTTGTTCCTTACACCATAAAGAGCGGAAATCTGTGTCTAATTCCCCTCAATACCAGAGAACTCTGTTTGCCCATTATAAAGTCATAAAGTATTAAAAAAATAGATGGTTATTTTATCTTTAAACTTTCGCAAAAGGAAATTTCCAATAAAATTGTTTTTATTTGCTAATTAAAACAATTCTCTAATATTCGCTATCGTTTCTAGTACAATTTTCAAGCATTTAACTGATAACGTAGCTCATAGCCGAATAAACTATTGCCAGTATTTAGCCAGCGCAATGCGAAGCTTCAGGATTGTAAATCGAGTATTAAAAATTCTGCTCGGAATATAACATAGCTATATAAACCTGAAGATATGGTTGTTGTGACAACAGCTAGTTGATTCACACATTTTTATTTTAAAGTATGTTACTAGAGACTGCGAGAAGGTGAAGCTGTGTATACACATATTTGGGTGATTTATCCGCGACGATACAACTAAAAGTAATAATAAACATATCATATTCTTTAAATATATGAAAATAGAGAATATTCGGTGGATTCAGTTCCCTAACTTCGTACTTTATAACCGGCGCTGCCGTGAAGGCGTGTCCACACGCTCAAACTTTTTGCTCAAATTTTGCCTAAAATTTGAGCTCAAATTTTGGTCGAAATTTGAAAGCTACTATTTGCATGTTTGGCAAGTTTGAACGTTTGATAACTGGTCAAACTTTTCAAAGATATTCTTGTAGCCAATCATCGACGAGAAAGACTGAGCTCAAATTTTGATCTCAAAATTTGAAACATCGTTTTTTATTTTTCTTTAAATTTCCTTTAAATTTCCTTTAAAAATCACCATCAAATTTTTATCAAAATTTTAGTCCAAAGTTTGAGCCAAACGTTTGAGCATGTGAATAAGCCTTTTGTATATACAAATAAACGTACATTAATGTACATTATATTATATAGATTTGGGATTTTGTTCGAAGACCTCACTGTCTTCAATCTCACCCAAATTTTTAGCAGGCCTGCGGCTAGTTGCTTTAAGGCCGTAACTTGACACAATATTTATTTTAGATGTTGCCACAAGCAGTGTCAAGCTGTCGCTTTTGCATGGCATAAAGATTGTTGGGCTGTTTAAATATTTAAAAGCCAAATAAATTTAAATATTGAAACATTTTATTTGAGATTATTGATATTTTAAATATAATATCTAATATATTGAAATATCATAAGTAATAAAATATTTTTAAAAATGATAAAATAAAACATATTTATATTAATTTTATATTAACTAAAATATCATACAGTAGATATATTAAATAAAGTATTTTAGATATATTTAAACACCTAAATAATTTAAATGTTAATTTGTTAGACATTCAAAACTAAATATTTAAAAATCTCAAAATATTTATGGACTCAAAATTATTAAAAACTATATGCTCTGTATGACCAAAGTGATGCCAATGTTCGAAACTGTAATTTTATTATACTTGCCTTGGCTTTGCATAGCTGCCTACTTTGGGGTGTATATACTTATATGATCGTTTCTATACACTTAGCATACACGGTTATACCATTTATGCAACAACACCGCTTGGAATTAAATTAGAGGCTGACAATTAAATTATAGGTCTATTAAAATTTGCGCATTATACCATCTATAATTTAAGTTGCACATAATATTGCCTGCCACCATTTCTGGTTTTAGCTGACAATACGGTTTTAAGGACCATGTTTGCACACTTGTTGCATTATAATCATGCAAGCCGTACAATATTTGCTTTAATTTTTTTGATTTACTACATTTCAGCACAATATTTGATGAAACATGTGCACAAAATGTACGTACCGCCTTCGCAAATTCTCCTACGTTCATTACTACATCGCAATTTGCTCTCCTGCTCTTAAACAAAACGCTCAAAATGTTCAACTGTTATTGCATTAAGTATACAAATTTGTCCATCACTTTGTTTTATACACGTTAGAATATTTTAAAGCTTCCACTTCTAAACCTATTTATCCGTTTCCATCCAATCGTTTTATGCATAGTTTTACTTCATAATTTACTGCGGAAGACCCTTAGAATCAGGAATTGAATAGACAATCGAACGTAAATAATCCATGTGTTAATGAGGCAAAGCGCACACATGGAGCTCTTGAATATAATTGTCACCGTTTTGATACATCGCATTCTTTCGCGGTGTCACTTTTACTGCAGTCCTAATTGAGATTTCGCTTACCACTTTCTTTGCTTTCTTGAATAAGACATTGACGACCCTATAAAATGGTAAAAGTGGCACCTAAAAAGTTCTATAATTCCGTGCCAAACTGCCAAACTACTGTTAGTTGGCAAAGCAAACCTGCGACACCATATTGAACAAATGTATTCATCCACAAATGCTTTAAAGCTAACATCACTGTTGTATGGCGACAAAACTTGCTGAAAATGCAATTGATTTGCTGGTGCCTGCCGGAGAGCAAGGAATTGTCGTGACTGGTCAATGAACGGCAGGATGTTTCTAGTACACTGTTGCTATTGAGAAACGAGGTTCATGCAAACGGCTTATAAATAATGAAAAGTGCAATTGCGATATACAATACCGGAAAATTAAAGAGCAATAAATTGAATATTAAACCTGATGCGAAATCGTTAAAAACAGAACGCAACCTTTTTAAATTGATGCAGTTGTCAAACAAGTGTTGCTTCATTGGCTGCAAAACGCTGATAAGTTGCACATACTTTATGCCGCGTTCACGTTATAATGTCCCTACCCATACTGTAAATCCAATTCTCGACGGTGTGCGCCACACGATTAGCTACAATATTTTTGTTTACAGTATCGCACATGCTTATATTTGCCAGTTTTCACGGATTAACAGTAACTCATACTGCTATACCTCATGTAGTATAGTATTGAAATGTGTTGTTAGTTGTTTGAAAATTTCCATATTTGCTTCTAGAAACTACGCACGTTGACGAGATGATAGGGTGCATCCCGTCAATAAAACTACAAATATACGGTGTCCTGAACACATTCATAAAATGACAACAGCTCTAGCTAAATACCTTTGAAAAGTTTTATAAAAAAACATAGGGTGTCTATCTATGACTACCTGTTGCCGAGGGTGAGCTTGGCTGTGTATGACGTACATAAGTTCCAAACGTTGGGGACATTATACCGTCAACGCTGCATTATCAGGGAGCAATTCTAAATCAATGGTGGTATTTGGACTAAAACATCTTTACATATATAGCGTATATGCGAAGACAGTCCGGTCAGCTCTCGGCCACTGGACAACCATACACAATTACACGCATACATGCTCAAGGTCTGAGGTCCCAGGGGCAAAGTGGGAGATAGGTCTTCGGCCTTTTCAGCGGGATGAACCGATTGGCTTGGGGTAGTAATGAGGGATAAAGTTTCCTAATTTTTAGGACAGCGAATTTTTTCTAGTTTTTTCGAATTTTCCCCGATTTTTGTCAAATTACCCAGGTTTTGGCTATTAAAGCAAAAGTTAATTTTTGCTAATATTCCCTTGATTTGTTACCATTTCTCGCAAATTCATTTTCTATTTTGTCTCGAATTTTGCTGGTTTTTGCAAAAAATGTCTGGGCCAACCTAACACGGCGCACAGCGTGATTAGTAAAAGATTTCCGGATGGGGTGGGGGGTGGGGGTGAGAATCAGGAGTTACCCCGATGTGGCTTGAGCATCAGGAAGTATTCATCCCTTTCTCCCGAGGAGCACTAACGATTAGATTATATCTTTCGCATCTTCGGAGTCATTATCTATAGCCAGAAATGATGAACCATCAATATACGTGCTCAATATTTGTAACATAGATTTCAGTAAATTCATCGGTGCGTTTAGGCAGAAGGAAGGACCGTACTATGTTCGTTGATAACGGAAAACTTTAACAGCCTCGGCAGAGATTGTAACGATTCTTCTCAGTCACCGCTTTTACTTATTGATCATACTGTAAATTTGCAGTGTAGTAGATCTAGGGTTGGTTCGCTTTTTCGCCTCGTCAAGCAACCTGGCGCGGAACTTAACTACGGAAACGCTGGGAGTTTCGTAATTACGAACGCCGTCGAGCATTTCAGCTAAGCTGTTTTCAATTTTAGCTCGAGCATGATAGCCTTTATACCGATTCAAAGCTCGAGTAATGTGATGTGTTGATATTGCCGAAGCTGAAAGCAAAATTTTAGCGAAATATCACCGCAAGGCCAGCTCTGCTGCCACCATACGGTGGATTAAAACCTGAGGTATAGACGTTAGGTGTTGCTTCCTGTAAGGTGACAAAATAGAGGGCCGTCTCTGTAACAGCGAGCATCTCTAATCGGATATCACTAACCACGTGACGCACAGTGGCAGATTTAGCATGGACTAGGCGATCATTTAGCAGTCCAATATTTACTACATCATAAGCTAGTCAAGCCATTTGTACAATAGTTGACGGCTGAGTTGCATTATGATTCGCTCCAGCAGAACTTGCTCGAGCAAACGTAAAATAGCAAGAGCTCTGGCGCAAGTTACGGTCGACGGTAAAGCAGCAGGAACTGCAGAAAGAATCTGAGATGTTTATTGTAGTTGAAGCCGCTAATAGCAGTTGACGACT
The DNA here is from genome assembly GCA_030248225.1 of Trileptium ribeirensis. Lineage (NCBI taxonomy): Eukaryota > Metazoa > Nematoda > Enoplea > Enoplida > Thoracostomopsidae > Trileptium > Trileptium ribeirensis. The sequence continues at coordinate 105,441 of JASANE010013236.1, forward strand.
TGGCGGAAGACGAGTGCACAATCAACAAGTATGACCGTCGTCATTCGACGCCGGGGGCAGGCAGTAGGCTGATTCAGTCACAGACAATAGCAGTGCTGCAGTAGGCTGATTCAGTCACAGACAATAGCAGTGCTGCAGTAGGCTGATTCATTCACAGACAATAGCAGTGCTGCAGTAGGATGATTCAGTCACAGACAATAGCAGTGCTGCAGTAGGCTGATTCAGTCACAGACAATAGCAGTGCTGTAGTAGGCTGATTCGGTCACAGACCATAGCAGCGCTGCAATAGGCTGATTCAGTCACAGACAATAGTAGTGCTGCAATCCAGTGACTCGAGTGAAGTCATTACAGTATATCTCTGGCTATAGAGTCGCTTGAGTAAAAATAACTTTGTGTAACGCACCAGCGCGCAGTCTTGTTTGTTCTTGAACCTCTTTGTGCAACTGAATCCTATTATGCGTAAAGGTGAGAGGTAAAGTGTACTTAACGCAATTAACGGAACTACTTTATTGAGCTGGTTACTTTTTCAACGAATACTATATCCGTGAAATCAATGCGTTGTTGTCCTATACAACATTACAAATTGCTTGTGTTCAACATTATTGCAACAGAAGTTGCTCTAATAAAATTGCGCTGCTAGCAGATGGAGTTACGCATAGATGGTATTGTTGGTGTACGCTTTTCCCTCAGAAAATACACCGAGCTACTATATTATAGTTTCGAATAATTGCCCGCTTTAATGTGTTCGACACAGTGCACTTAACGCAATCAGGGGAACTATATACTTTAGCAAGATGGCTACTGCAAGGATTGTTCAGCGATGGCGACGGCAGTAGAATAATTAATCAATCCTTTATTGTCCTATTGCAAAATAGCTTGTGTTTTGGATTATTACAACAAAAATTGCGCTTGTCGCAGATAGAGTTACGTGTAGATGATATTGTTGGTGTACGTCTTTCGCTCGTAAAAGACAGCGAGCTACTAAATCATAGTTTTAATAATTGCGCGCTGTAGGCGTCATACCAAAACCGTGTTCGATACAGTGTACTTAACGCACTTAGGGAACTGCTTTATTAAGAAGGTTACTGTAAGGCGCGAATACACGTAAGGTGACTCCGCCAACCATCCTATTTTCTATTTTTGCATAAAATTTGTTACGGAACGTTTTTAGTCAATTTAAATTCGGCGTAAAACTGTTCGTGAACACAGCGCTCGCGATTGAAATCTAACCATTTTGTGTTCACGAAAATTGAAATAAAACTACCCAAATTTTTGAGAACGAAAATTTGTCGATTTGATTGTGATGTGACGTTCGCATTAAATTTGTTCGCGAACACTGAATAATTCAAATTTAAATGATAATGCATTAGGAACCAGAATTTCTGTTAACTGAAATCGCCGAAATTCTGTTCGAACACAAAGTCTAATTTCTGGCACTTGAATTTGATCGTGCCAATTTTCGGTTAGCGAAAAACCGAATTAAATTAAGACTGTTTTCCGTAACAAGGGTTTGCGATTTGATATCGGTAATGACAAAATAGCATCGTTAACGGGGTTACCTCAAGTTTACTCACGCATAAGACATTGTTCAGCGAACACTATAGCAGTGAAACAATTAATCTATGGTTTTTTGTCCTATACATTACAAAATAGCTTGTGTTCTGGATTATTACAACAGAAATTGCGCTTTTCGCACATGGAGTTACGCTTAGGTGGTATTGTTGGTGTACGCTTTTCCCTCGTAAAAGACACCGGGCAACTATATTATAGTTTCGAATAATTGCCCGCTTTAGACGCCACACCAACACTGTGTTCGACACAGTGCACTTAACGCATAATTTATAACCCATAAGTGTCAGTGTAAGCCCATCATGCGTCGCCCCTGGCTGGATCAACCTGAAAGCAACTAGTGAAAAGCTTTTAATATTGCAACCGGAGATTTCAAACCGGTGATGATAATCATCTAGAACTACTCCGTCGATAGATAACTTTAGAACAATTGATATGTATATTTATTTATGTATATATAAATGTGCCAATTATTGGTCAAAATTTTACGTAATTTAAATTTCTCAAAAGACAAAGATCAAATGGTCGACCCTAATATCGTCAATGTCCTAGACTCTCTATATACCAGCCTTACTGGGCACTAGGTTGGACAACAGGGTATTCGCCAACAGTGAGATCAATGAATCTTTAAAACTTTTTAAAACCGCAAGCATGGATTATATACTGATCTGTCAGTATTTCAGAACAGCTTTGAATATTAAATATGACTACATCATAGTATCATATTAAGTTATGCTAATTACCACGATTTTGTGCTGTGTAGATTTATATTGTGACAGGTTCTGCGCATGTATTTTACGAAATCAGATATCCAGAATAATCTAGTTGTCCACATTAATCTCTATATAGTGACCTCAGCAGTTGGTCTCAAAGACGTACAGTGCAATTTGTACCACAAGCTTTTATACAGGCATGCCGACTCAGAGTTGCCACGGAAGCAAATGGTACTGACAGCAATAGGGGTGTGCGGTTGTCGGTTGGTCGAGGGGAAGTGCGACAGGGAGATAACCAATAATTTTCCCAGTGTGTCCTCACAATTTATTTCAATTTTTCAAATTTTGTACTGTTTCATAAATTCATGACATATTCTCGCGAAACTGAACGTGTGAGGTTTTGTACGGGTCTCGGTGGGTAAATATGATTTGCGGATACTACCCATAGAAAGGTAGCATTCTATGCGTCTGTGGCGACTTTTGCGCTATAATGTTTTCATAGTAACCACAAATGACATTCCCTAAGGATACTAGATTAATCATAGATATTTCGTCCCATGACAACATTAGGGACATTACATTATATGGCTAGAAGAAAACCAGCTGAGACCGGGGGTTCAGGGGCGACTGCCCGACTTAGGTGTAGGCTTAGTATAAGGATAATATAAGATCTTAGCTTAGGCTTTGTGTTTAGGCTTAATATATCGAAAATGGCATAGTATGCATTTCGCTCTCCTCTAAATGTCGCATTGGCCAATATTTTTTGCCATGGTTTGTATGCATTTTATACTACCATAGCCAAATATTTGGAACCTTCAGGGTGGCTGTTTTTGGCGGTGACCACAGCATCCTGAAAATACAAAATCCATAAATACCGACAGCTGCTTGAACGACATTTGTATATCGCTAAGAATAATTCTGTGGCTAGTTATCGTGACGCCATTCCATAGCTATCAAAACCACGGTTGACATGACAGGTGTACCCAAAAAAACCGTTGGTTACTGATTTCTGACAGATATCTGCTCACAGTGGTTGATTCAAAAACTGTGGATAAATTGTCGTGTCTTTTCTGTCGTAACGACAACGGCTATCCAGGCTAGCTTTAACTTGCTGGTGATATTGTGTAACAGGACCGTTCCGGTCTGTTACGTTGGCCCGTACTATCATCAAGGGCCGTTAAGAACTCGACAAGACCCGAGAGGCTGATAACTAACGCTCTGACACGATTCGGTCCGTCGTTCCGTCGTGCAAACCTGAACCTTGTAGTGCCATGGATTTGCACTGCTCGCTTATAACCTTGTCTATTTTGACCGTTCGTGTACCATATACTTTCATGTGTGCAATTTTAACCGCTTCTTGTGTTGTTCTGTTTGTCCATCGTATATGTCATGCTTTTATACTGGTGCATGTAGTGAATCCAGGAGACGATTAATTACTTAGATAGAACCGATTGTAGATAAATTTTAGGATTTGAAGGGATTTCGACTGGGCCAAAATTCATCGAGAATTCCTTAAACATGTAGGATCAAAGTGAGAATAGGAGGCTTTTCGGCCGCTCGCCATGCATCGAGCGGCAATGGCTGTTCGCCGAACGACGAACGGCGGGGATAATGGAATTTGTCGGGGAGTAGCCGAAAGTCAAAATATTACGCCCACCTAGCTTAGTTAAAGAATCTTACAATAATCGAGCTGAAAGAGCAAATAAACGTGAAAAAACAAATTCGGATTTTGGGGAACGGGTGAACCGGACACGACTTCAACGAGCCGTAGCCGGTTAAAGCTTCGAAATTCGAAATCATGCTGTGAATACTTTTCGGTACAGAATTTGATTGGCATTCCAACGAGGCCAATTGGGGCAAATTCGGTCCAGAAGTTATAGAGTTATGTTATTAAATTTATCTCTAATTCGTCTAAGCAACCGCTGCGTACGCTAGGTAGGGTTGTTGTCCTCCTTTGGTCATATTGGGTTAGCATGCTGCGAACCTCTTTTCTCATTCGACATCTTCCCCAGGACCGGAGTGAGCCCTAGTCTGTCCCGTTTTCTACGTAACTTGCCCCATCTAGCCCGTTACTACTGTGACACTAACACACCTGGGCTAAATCGCCTCAAAATCAAAGCAACTACCGAGTTTGCAACTCTTTATAATTTTCTATGAAGGGTTCCAATCGACCCTATAGGCATCTTTCCGTTGACTAAGCGAACCTATAACCCAAGAGCACACTTTTGTCGCCTCCTGCCGGTTGGTCTCTCCATTGGGTACGGCGAAAGAATCTTTACACTTTTCATTTCCACAAAAATTCCTCGATCAGGAGCGTTGCAACCGCTCCCTCCTGTTTCAGAAACAACTCCGGCAAAAGTTTCATACCTCATCGTGCAGCACAGATCGGAAGCACTCCAAAGAGCCCTGGCGAGTCTTTATCCGCTCAGCCGTTCCTCCGCTATAACTCGCCCCCAATAGTGCATGTCAGTCACTATTGTATTATATAGGAGTTATAAGAAAAGTTTTTCCTCAGACCCGATGAGAGCAAAACCCTCAAATTTTTGTAGAGCGACTTGATCGCTGACTTTTTCAGATTTTATTTTATTTCAACATTGTGGCCTGTTAGGTCGTATATATATTCGGAGTTCAGATCCAGATATATACGTGGGTTCATGATTTGCATTCAGATTTCTCTCCCTTCATTCAGATATCTCTCTGTCATCATAGGTATTTTGCTTGCACGATGACAGAGTCCCACCCTCGTCCTTATCTCTCGAACTCTCCAAAGAAATATTAAAATTACCAATGTTCGAGCGGATACACTACAGTAGAAGTCGTACTGCATTGCGACAATGTACAACACAAATAGCAGTACAGGGACGAGCTCTGTATTGGGAAAATAGGGCGTGAAAAAGGGGGAAATTGAAATGGAAAAGAATGGGTCCTCACTCGAGGTCCGACTTGCCTGTCCATCGTAAGGCGTATTTTTGGCAGAAATTTATAGGTAGGTTAGGACTCTCTGGATTCGAAAAAGTTTGACTAAATCATCTGCAGCTAAAGTGAAAACGCGATTTTGGACCACTTTTAGCGTATATCCCCGTTCGATCCGAACATAGGATAGGCATCCAGATGAACTTCCGCTGTCGTTTAAAAGTAGATTTACTGAAAAGTTCAAGGTAAATCTCCAGCCCCCGAAACTACAGCTATAGGTCAAGCCAAGGTAAGAGAAAGTTGCCCCCAATCAAACTTACGCTATTTTAACCTATTTCAAATCGTGATAATAACCGACCCAAATGCAGAACAAATGCCCCCACCGGTTTCAACATAGCCTAGGTACAAAACTATCACAAAAGTTCGCTAAAATCTACCGGGACCTTAAATCGACAATTATTGAGCGATTCAAAGCTGGCAGAAATCTCCCATGTTCAAAATATGTCATTTCGGACCAAATTTAAGCATCCATATCTAAACCTTTTTACGTCGGAGGAATGCCCCTCAGGAGTTATTAGATAGCCCAATAACCGAACCATCCTTTGCGATAAGTAAGTCGCGAAAATCGGCAATTCCTGTTCGACATAACACCCCTAAACTTGCGCTAAATCGCACTTTCTTCTAAGCATAAAAGTTGCGTTGACTTCGTGCCCCTCCACACGTAGGATCGTGAGTCAGAGGTCAGGCCGCTTGGTCTCGATCTCGAGCTAGAGTCTAATAGTTGGTCTAACTAAACACCCTCTTAGTTGTATAAAATTACGCGTATCCAGCGAGAAAGTAGTAATTGGAGGGATGCCCCTCCTAGGTTTTTAGTTACTAAAATACACCGGCTTTGCCCCGAACTCATCGGATTTGGTCGCTCTAGCGGGACCGTCGGAATACCCACCGACAAATTCAGTACAAAACAACTTGACCCTTTAGGAGATATAAACTGTCTTTTCCTCGATATAACCCCACTACAAAAATACTCAGAAGTGCCCCCTAGACCTCCAACTTGGTCTAAGAATTTCTCTGGAGAACTCTCCCAGGCTAATCCCAAGTAATGCTGACTATATGAAAGCCCTAAGACCACGTTTATATTTAACCCTATCTCCTACTGCTAAGCAACTCACTAAGTATCATTGTTACGTACGTCAATCGCTGCATAGAGCTTGGTCAACTACTGTTAGGTTAGGACACGGTCGGGTTAAGCTTTCGCCACCAGACCGAATATTGCTACTTCTAGAGCATACTGGCTGGGGAATGCTCTCAAACCATCCAAAAAGGTCGCACTTTTAATGATTCAGTGGCTGTGGTTTCATTTGCAGTTAGATGAGTGTTTGCCCACTAAAATAACCAGACCGAGGAGTATCAATGTTACGTTAGCCCGTACCTCCATAGCGTAGTAAACTAGTTTCCAACCGAAAACTCACCGCACATGAATTAGCCTGTGTATTTCCTCAGGCCTCTCGAAAAGAACACGGAGAAATGTTAACGTATACCACCTTGAAGGTAGTGGCCTTCGCCGTAGGTTGTTCCTCTCCACTACACATACGTACCTGAACGAAGTAATAACGCACAA
>JASANE010013237.1:0-24452 GCA_030248225.1 Trileptium ribeirensis
TGTCGGCGTAACAATACGACATAAAATGAGACGAGTGATTTACTAACAGTAAGGAACCACTTATATACAGAACATGTACAGCGACACGTATATTTGATTGTCCAATAAGAATGTTACAGCGAATATGAATAATGACACGTATCAATAATCAGTCAATCAGCGGCGAACAGCACTTCTGCCATTGAGTCTGTTTCGAATCCTTCAATAACCCAAGACCACGTCAGCCCGGAAGCATCTCGTATGGATCCTGCCGAGCGTCGCACATGGCTGAGGTTAGGGGTCGTCGTTGAGTATTTGAGGGCCGTCGTAGAACTCCCAGAGTGCTGCCACAGTATTCCCCCGCCAGTCTTGGATCAGGTATACCCAAGACGATCCGGAAATCGCACTAATCGTCCCGCTCGTGTTTTCCGACCATCGGTCGACAGGTAGGTTGAAACTGCTGTCTCGCCCGAGCGATTAGGTGGGCAGTCCATGAACGCCGGCTTGAGTCGGTCAATTGAGATGGTTTCGGGGCGCCCGTGCCGTTGAATCGTGTAGAACTTCGGCCGCCGCTTTACTACCCGGAATGGTCCATCGTATGGAGGTTGCAGCGGCTTCCGAACGGCGTCGTTCCGGACGAAAACGAAATCGCAGTCATTGAGCTGCTTCGGAACGTGGAAAGGGCGGTCGACTGAGCGTGAAGTCGCCGGTCGCAGTTTCGCCATTGTGTTTCGAAGTCCGTCGATGAAAGTTGACGGATCTGGCGTTGAGTTGTCTGCAGTTGGAGACACGAATTCGCCAGGCAAACGAAGGCTTGTGCCGTAAACCATCTCGGCGGCAGATCCGGCAATGTCCGGCTTGATAGAGGATCGTATGCCGAGCAGAACCAACGGCAGGACGTCAATCCACGTTCCGGATCGCCCTGGGCTTTGATTGCGGCCTTGAGCTGTCGATGGAAACGTTCGACCAGACCATTGGCGGCAGGGTGATAAGCCGTTGTCCGGAAGTGGTGCATGCCGAGCAACCCGGTCAGGACCTTGAAGAAACTGGACTCGAATTGCTTCCCTCGGTCGGTTGTAACGGACGTGGGTACTCCAAATCGCGAGACCCATCCGGTAATGAACGCACGGCCAATCGTCTCGGCGGTAATGTCCGGAACCGGAAACGCCTCTGGCCATCGTGTGTATCGATCGACGGCGGTCAGGAGGTATCTGAAACCTTGACACGGAGGAAGGGGCCCAACGATATCCACGTGAACCTGGCCAAACCGACGATCTGCACTGAGGAACGGTTGCAGCTGAGACTTTGTGTGTCGATGGACCTTCGACCGCTGGCAGTCCGTGCACGTTTGAGCCCATCGTCGTACGTCCTTGTTGATATTCGGCCAAACGAATCGCTGCAGGATCATACGTTGCGTTGTGCGGATCCCTGGATGCGACAACCGGTGGATTGCGTCAAAAACAGCTTGTCGGAACGGTTCAGGAATGTACGGCCTGGCGGGACCAGTTGAAAAATCGCAAGCAATGTTGAGATTGGTCCCCTGGACCGGACAGTCACGCAGCTGAAGTGATGAATTGTTTTTTTTTCGTAGTGCTGCCAGCTCGTCGTCGTCCATCTGCGCCAACGCTACTTGTTTGTAGTCTACGGAAGTTGCTTCGAAACTGCAAACCCGTGATAGCGCGTCGGCAACCGCATTGTCTTTGCCTTTGATGTGTCGGACGTCGGATGTGAACTCGGAGATGAAGTCGAGATGCCGCGCTTCGTGAGGGTTGGTCCGATCCGATCGCGACTGCAGAGCGAAAGTGAGCGGCTTGTGGTCCGTCAGCACGTGGAACGTCTTGCCCTCGACCATGTAGCGGAAGTGACGGATTGCAAGGTAGATGGCTAGCAACTCCCGGCCAAATGTGCTGTATTTGGCTTTCTCGCGGTAGCAGTTTCTTCGAGAAGAATCCTAACGGTTCCCAAGCGAGGACTCCTCGTTGTTCCAGGGCCGCTCCGACAGCCTTGTCCGACGCGTCGACCATTAAACGGATCTCCGCTTCAGCACGGGGATGAACCAGGAGCGTCGCTTGAGCGATGGCGTCCTTGACGTCGGTGAAGGATTGCATTGCCTCGTTTGTCCATTCCAGTTGTTCGTCGCCTTTTGTCCCAACAGTCAAAAACGAAAGTGGCCATGTCAAAAAGGCGCAGTTCGGAATGAATCGATGGTAGAAGTTGACCATCCCCAGGAACTCCTGGAGCTTCTTCCTCGTTGTTGGCTTTGGATACTCTCGAATCGCCGCGACCTTGCCATCCAGGGGGCGGATGCCGTCCTTGTCCAGCATGTGGCCGAGGAACTCCAACGCCGGAACCCCTAATTGACACTTGTCCGGATTGATGACGATGCCAAACTTCTCGAGACGACCGAAGAGCAGGCGGAGGTGCGCCTGATGTTGATCAGGGTCGTTGCTGGCGACGAGGATATCGTCCAGGTACACGAAACAGCAGTCGAGGCCTCGAACGACGTTGTCCATGAAACGTTGGAACGTTTGGGCGGCATTTCGAAGCCCAAACGGCATTCGGACATATTCGAACAATCCGAATGGTGTGATGACGGCTGTCTTCGGTATGTCATCGGGCGCGACCGGAATTTGGTGATACGCCCGCACGAGGTCGACCTTCGAGAAGATGACTGATCCTGCCAGCGATGCCGTGAAATCTTGAATGTTCGGGATCGGGTATCGGTCGGGTACCGTTGAATTGTTGAGGGCGCGGTAGTCTCCACATCGGCGCCAATCACCGTTCTTCTTGGGCACCATATGGAGAGCGGATGAGTAGCAGCTGGAGGACGGGCGAACGATGCCCAATTCCAGCATGTGATCAAAGGCAGCCTTGGCATCCCGGAGCTTCTCCGGGGATAGACGCCTAGCTGTCGCGAAAATCGGAGGGCCGTTGGTTGTGATGTGATGTTGGACGTCGTGTTTCGTGGTGTCTCCGCACTGGTTCGGCGTTGTGACCATCGGGAACTCCGATAGAATGCCATCGTACACCGAAACGGGGTTCTTGGCCACCGTGGTGATATTGAGATTTGACACCCGCGACGGAATACCGTTGACGGAGAGGAGCGTCACGCCATAGTGGAGCGTCGAACGTCGTATGTCCGGCAGAAGATCGAAATGGGAGAGTAGATCAGCGCCAATGATGGAATACGCGACGTCGGCGATGACGAATATCCATCGGATTGTACGCTTGAGGCCCAAATCGAGGGTGACCAAACGTTGCCCGAATGTCCGGATAGTTGAATTGTTAGCGGCTTTCAACGAGGAAGTCGATTGCCCCGACTGGCGGTCCTTCGGAGACGCCTTGACCACTGAGACCTGAGCGCCGGTGTCGAAGAGAAATCGGGACCCGGTTGCCCGATCCACGATAAAGAACAAACGACTTTTTCGGCAGGATGACGCGGGGCTGCTCGTCGTTGCTAGCGTCCCGCGTTGTCGTTTCCCGAACCGGAACACGGTGCCCGGCACTTGGTGGCGGCATCCCCGAACGTCTGGTGGTACCAACATCGGCCATCAGCGTTGCTCGGAGCCGGAGTCGGTTGCCGGTTTCGATTGCTTGAACGTCCGGGCGTTGGAGTCCGTCGTCTTGAACGACCTTTATCAAACCGCATTGACGCCAATTGCTTGCGGAGTTGCTCGACTTCAGACCGTAACGCCTTGACCTCGGTTGCCACCGACCCGTTGTCGTTGTTGTTGTGGATTGAGGCTACACCAGGCGTTGATACTTCCAGCACCCGATCGGCCAGGGCAGCGGTAGCTTCCAACGACGATGATTCGGCCGCGGCCAGGATGGCCTGAACATTGGCCGGAAGACGTTGGAGGAACAATTGCCGCAGGATTGAATCGTCCAACGTTGATGCCTGCGCCCCGAGAAGTTGACGCATGTGTCGAAGCAATTGCGTTGGCTTCTGGTCCCCTAGCTCCTCCGCGGTGAGCAGTTGTTGTAGGCGACGTTGCTCCGAAGCGCTCAGCCTTTGAATGAGTTGCTCGCGTAGGACGTCATACGGTTTCTCCGTTGGCGGCTTCAGCAGCAGGTCCCGAACCTCCGTTGCGTGTTCCGGAGCGAGGGACGCGACCACGTAGTTGAATTTTGTCTCCTGCGTTGTGATCGCCCTGGTTGTAAACTGCGCTTCCACCTGCGCGAACCACAGCTCGGGGTCCGCCGGCCAAAACGGAGGAAGTTTGATTGCCACGGCGGAGAGGTCCGCTTTGCCTCCGTCCATTGTTTGAGGATGACCTTCGACTGCGTTGACTCGTAGATACCCGGATATGGGAAGACGACTGGCTCGCGGTTGAGGACCGTTGCCACTAATTGCACCGTCAAAAAACGAATACGAAACGAAAAGAACTGCTCGTCGAGGGATCGAACCGGTGACCTCGAGATTACGAAACCAGAGCTCTACCACTGAGCTATGAAAACATTGAATTTGGAAAGCAATTAAAAAAACCAGGCGTGCAAAACTGATCACGTCGGGTTCACCAAATATGTGGCATGTCGGCGTAACAATACGACATAAAATGAGACGAGTGATTTACTAACAGTAAGGAACCACTTATATACAGAACATGTACAGTGACACGTATATTTGATTGTCCAATAGGGATGTTACAGCGAATATGAATAATGACACGTATCAATAATCAGTCAATCAGCGGCGAACAGCACTTCTGCCATTGAGTCTGTTTCGAATCCTTCAATAACCCAAGACCACGTCAGCCCGGAAGCATCTCGTATGGATCCTGCCGAGCGTCGCACATGGCTGAGGTTAGGGGTCGTCGTTGAGTATTTGAGGGCCGTCGTAGAACTCCCAGAGTGCTGCCACAATTTGATTGCATCACTTTTCTATGTCGCAAATCTCTTTCGGTCCCTAATGTCTTTCCAAACCTAAGGCGAACTTTAGCCCGTTCCTTCTCTGACCCAAGATGCCTTGTCTTACTTGCTACGGCTACAATACGAACCGATTCGGGCCCAATCGCCTCCGAATTGACGCCATCGTCGAGTTTATAACCCTTCACGATTTTCTATGGAAGGCCCTAGATCGGTCATTTGGGTGTCAATGTGTCGATTTCTCGAATCTATAACTCAAGAGCGCCGTCACATTACGACCTGCTCCTTTGTCTGCACAGTTGGTACAGCGAAACCGCGTCTGCTCCCCTCATTTCTATCAACATCTCTCGATCACGAGCGTTGTAACTGTTTCCTCCTGTTCCAGGAGTCACTCCGGTGAGAGTTTGATACATCATCAAGTAGCCCCGACATCAAGATCTCCAACGAGCACTCACGGGTCTTTATCGGCCCAGCTGTTCACCCGCTATAACCCTATCGTGCATGTCATTTGCTATTGTATACCATAGGAGTTAACAGTTAATTTTCCTCCATTTTGTGAAATAGTATTATTTTCCTGCCAGCCCTAAATAAAGAAATTAGACACCTGATTCGACTCGCCTATTCATGGCGAACACAACAATTTGCGGCGGGTCTTCATCCGATCATCTGTTGACCCGTAGTAACCCGCTAAAATACGCCCCAAAAACGCCTAAGTCTGATAGTGGGCACAAAATTCCGAAAATCTTATTCTCAACTCGAAAGTTTGCAAATCGTCGATATGTTAACCCCTCATTGTGTTCGCCTCGTCGAGGCGACTCCAAATATATCCGACGAGTCTCCGTCCACGTTCCCGTTAACGCGGGACAGCCATAAATAGCGCCCCTACCGTCGTCAAGACTCTCTCTAATTCCATCATTTTAGTACTTCTATACACCCCACCCGTGGGACCGGGGTATTACCCCTCGGTCGAATCGTCCTCGCAAGGCAAGCTCAACGATTGCCCTGGGACATCGTTCCGCCCAGTCGTTAGGCCAGGAGAGTCTTCTAAAGCTTTCTATGCTAATATATATAAAGTGACCCGCGTGGTTCAGGGCCTAGTGCCGGACCTAACCCGTTCGTGTTTTGTATCAATTGGACCCATTATTCGTCCTTCGAACGAATTTGACCCCAGCCCACCAAAAATCCCTCGGGAACCCCTTGCCCCTACACCCTTGCCCGACCCCGTATTGTTCTACTTCTTTTCTTTTTTCTCTCTCTTTAATCGACCTTTTTGGTCGTCCTTTGTTTGTCTACTGTATCGCGTTGTCTTCTGTTTCTCTTTCTTTTATTTTGGGCTGTGCCATTCCTTTGGTCTCGTTTCTTTTCTGTCTCTTCTTTTCTCTTCCTCCTTTCTTTTTCTTTCTCCTCTCTTTTGATTTCCTTCTCACTTCTGCCCTCCTTTATAGTCTGCCTTATAGTTCTAACTTTAATTAAAATTAAAATATTAAATATTAATAATTAGTATTAATATATATATGTATGTAAATATAGTTGGCAAAATAGAAACAAAGAGCCGCACTAGACACATATAAACACCATATATATTGTATATCAGAATAAAAACAAATTTTTGCTAAAATTCGTAAGTTTTACGAATTTTAGTTTATACATGGAGACATAGGTATATAGCGGAAAGGGGGTAGGTTTAGGGCCCCGCGATGGCCCCGGTGGGACCCGGGTTGAGGTGCTCTTCCGACTGGGTATTCCCCAGGGGGTGCCCTGTCCATGGCCCCCGGGAGGATCCCGGCCCGTGGTGCGTTCCCCCGGGGAACTCGGAAAGCGGCGTCTGTTTCATGAAGATTCAAAATCAAAATAAATACCATCACGTAGACTAACATATATGTATGTAATGTTTGCCTGTCGGGACGGGGATTCCATAGGAGGAATCTGTGGGAATCGGTAGTAAGTATTGTTCTAGTAGATAAGGGAGGTTCGCCGCCAGACGAATATATAAACGTGCACTGTTCGCACGTTGGCGTGTAGAATCCATGGGCTGAGCGCATATGAAAGCAGGTCGGGGTTCATGGTATGTCATATATATCTCGAGATTAGTAATAGTATATAATATTTCATATTAATTAATTCATTTATGCAATTAATCAATTTCATAATAATTAATATTTTGCTCAAAGAGATTAAATCGATTTAAATATCGTCTGATTTCCAATAAACAAGATAAGTAGCACAACGAGAACAAAAGAATTTTCGCCCAAATATTCCGACCTCTGCCCCAGATCTGCAGGTGCAGATCTTTTGTTGTCCGGCACTCCTTAATGAGACTTTAGCTTATGGTAGCCAAGAATCGCCATAACTTTTAAATTTTTCCGATTGGCGATCGGAAATAAAATTTGAAAATAAGGTGCGACGAAAAATCGCCTCCGATTGGACGGCGACAAAATTTAGATCTTTATACATGGGCGAAAATCTTGAAGTTAGGACTGCCGCCCAGAAATGTTGAATCAGTTTGATTTCGACACCAAGGAGTTCGGTCGACTCTACTTACCGGCTCCGTGGTCATAGCGAGTGTGTCTTTGATCAACGTGTCGTGGTTTTTCGTTTGGATTTTCGATCGAAGGATGGATGGAGAGGAATCCACTTGATGTCCCGTGTCGCGTGAAGGGGTACCAACGGGTGCTGCCCGCGGGGATCAAAGGTGTTAGTATGGGTATGGGAAGTTAGGACAAATAAAAGGGAGTTTATTTTCCCCAAGGTTAGGCTGGCATAGGTCGAATACTTGCGAACATTATCCACAAAAGTTGAGTATGATAGTAGCACATAGGTAATCCCGTGAGTTGATTTCCCGTCCGCTGTAGGGCACTCCCCTAGTTATAGACTAGTTACGCAAACTGTCTTTCTGGAATTACTAAAATCTCGGTCAAAGATACTAGAGCGACATTTATGTAGGGAAATAAGAGTCGAAGTCTTTCTGGTTCCCCGTGATCTTAGGTAGATTACAAACAAACCATTTGGATGTCACAGATCCAATTTTCAAGCTTATTGAGCTGAGTTAGGACTTCAGACTTATCTAGCTGAGTTAGATGTTATAAATTTAACAGCAAAGGGATCTAATTAAGGAGACTGGTTGTAAGGATTATCGGAATGTTGACAGAGTTGTAAAATTTATTAGCTTTAGTAGAATATTCGGTGCCCGACCCGCGATCGGGGCCGAATGAATTACGTCTCTTGTAACGGGTAGAGGCCTTCGCGGGCCTCTTCTTGCCCCGGGCGGGTAAATTAAATTTATCTGTAAGTGAGTTAAGAAAATTTGGGTATCGAGGCCCGGCGCTTAAGCCGAAGCGTGACCCGCGGCCAGGGTCAAAACTTGCAGAAATTTTTAAGACAGATTCAGCGTGAGTACTTTTTGGGTCAGGGAGTTAAACGGATGCTTTAACGCTGGACGTTTTATTGAAACAATCACCTGATTTTATTGATTTCTCTTTGTATGATAACTTTGATGCAACACTATACTTGATTGATCTTATACACACTTTTAATTTTTGTTTGTGCGCAATTTCTACCCTTTGAAATTAGCTCGGTTCTGAGAAAAGTTTTTGCTCAGACCCGATGAGAGCAAAACCCTCAAATTTTTAAAAAGCGCCTTGATCGCTGACTTTCGATTTTCTTTTATTTCGACATTGTGACCCGTTAGGTCATATATATATATGGTTGGGGTTCAGATTCGGACACATGCATGTTCGGGGTTCAGATTCAGATTCAGATTCAGGTTTATATATTCCAGATTTACTGCCAGATATTTCTCTCTCTCTTTCATCGTAGGATTTTGTTACACGATGACAGAGTCTCCTCGCTGAAAATATATCTCGAACGAGCGATGGAAATATTAAAATTACCATCGTTCGAGGCGACTCAAAGCAGTAGAAATTGCACTGCATTGTAATTTTGAACAACGCACCAACAGCGATACAACGCTGAATTGGGGTTAACGATACGAGACGTAGAAGCGGTAAAATAGAAACAAAGATATCGGGTCTACACCTCGGGCCCTATTTGTCAGTTAATTCCTAGGGTAGGATATGTTGAAATCAATAGGTACGAAATAGGAGTTGTTGCAATTAACTCGAGCGAAAGTGAAAATACTACTTTGGACCTTATTTAGTACGTGCCGCCACTCGATGCAAGAGTAGGGCAAATGTCCCTATGGCTCCAAAGTACTGTATAAGAGTAGACCTACCCGAAAAGTTCAACATAAACCTCCACCCATCAAAACTAATCCCTTCGCATCCAAACAAAGTCAACAAAATTTGCCCACAACCAAAAGATGTAACTTTTGGACCATTTTTATAGCTCAATACCACCCGATCCAAATGTAGTACAAGTGACCCCCTAAGTTCTAACATAGTTCAATAGCAAACTACCTCCGAGATTCTTCCAAATCTACCGGGATCCTAAGCGGGTAAACATTGAGCGATTCAAAGTAGGTAGAAAGTTGCCCCTGATAACTATATGTCATTTTGGACCGAGTTTGAGCATTTATTACTAAACATCAAAACGCTGGAGTAATGCCCCTGCGGGAGTTTTGGATAGCCCCATAAACGGACTATCCGGTGTTGTGATTAATTTAAATAAAATAATAATATCGATTTGGAAAAGCACCACCAATCTCAGTACAAATCGCCCCTCTCAGAGCATAACATGTGTGCCGATTTTAGATCGTTATTGTCAGGGCATACTCAGTCACACACGTGCCCCCACCTCTCAATTTATAGTCCCGTGATTGCTCTAGACATTTAATAACCTAGAATTACACAAACACTCTTATTCCCCCAGATACATCAACGCTAACTACGCACCAAAATTCTCAAATATTACTGACCATTTTCTTTTAGTATAAATGTAGGCCCTCCTGGCCGGCTCAATCATAGTCGGAGAAATGCCCCTCCTAGGTTCTAGGTAAGGGAATACCTTAGATTCACAACGTGTTCATTAGCTTTAGCCTCTTTAGAGGGTCCGTCAGAAAATCGACACGTAAAGTCGGCACAAAATAATTTATCCTTTCTAGAAGTCACACTAAAGTTGGCTCATTCTCGTCATGGCCCCCTATAAGGAAACTGAGGAATGCCGCTGGACATTCTGCCTGGTTAGATAACTAGCCCGGCATCTCTCCCAGGCTAACAAAAAGTAGCTTTAGTGATGTGAAAACCTGCTCAAACACATTACTCACGTCCCCAAATCATTAACAATTAAACATCTTGTAAGTTGTTACCGTCACGCTAGTCCGTATTTTCATAGCTCCATGAGATAGCTCCCGACCATCAACACACCCCAACGTGGATTAGCCTGGGCTTCTCCAAACGCGACTCAAAAATACATGGTGAAAAGTAACGTAAATTACCTTAAGAACCGTGACTCTCGTTGCAGGTTATTTCCCCATGAAGTATATATTTCACTGAATTTACTGATTTCGAGGATAATGGTCACTCTGACCAACTGAGTTTGCATGGAATATATTGGCCCTGAAAAAAACTCTAGGCTATACAAAAAGTGGTGACGTCGTTTGAATGGAACCGTCGTTTACCACTAAGCCTCCTCAAATGCTACGCTCAGATAATTGCCCAGCAAACTCTTAAGCTTACCTGAGTCATTGCTTTCATTGAGCAAAGGTCACTCATTACATGGTCCTCACTGTTACGTTCGGACTTCCTTAGGAATAGGTTATCAATCGACTGGGAACGCTCCCAGCTGCAGAAAAATTGGAAGTCACGCACTGAGAAAATTGCCCAGCAAAGTCTTAAGCTTACCTGAGTCATTGCTTTCATTGTGAAAGGTCACTCATTACATGGTCCTCACTGGAACGTTTGGACTTCCTTAGGAATAGGTTATCAATCGACTGGGAACGCTCCCAGCCGCAGAAAAATTGGAAGTCACGCACTGAGAAAATAAAACGTTCTTTGGGCCTAGGAATTCCTTATCAATAAGAATAGATCACTTACGGGTTTAGTCTTAACTGTACCTGGGTTATGCACTTCACGCTGCGGTGGTAACCACGACGAATATGAACAAAAATTGTTAACATCAGAGATAGGATCGATCAAGAACGATAAACTTCAGAATACGCGCCAAAACCCTATGGCCCCCAGTCTTTAGTATGTCCGGGTTCGTCGGCTCGACAGCCGAGAGCCCGGACCATTCAATAATAATGACAATGTTATCCCAGGAACAAATAGGACCACTATGCCCCACACCCGCTCAAGCAATAAAAGCGTCCTCA
The DNA here is from genome assembly GCA_030248225.1 of Trileptium ribeirensis. NCBI lineage: Eukaryota > Metazoa > Nematoda > Enoplea > Enoplida > Thoracostomopsidae > Trileptium > Trileptium ribeirensis. Next base: position 11,114 of record JASANE010013237.1, read on the forward strand.
TTTCTCTCCGTCTGACCCTAGTAAAATGTCTGGTCGGCTAGCCCGAGCTTGAGCAAAAATCATGTCCCCAGTTAAAATTTATCTGAAATACCGCCCGAATCGAGAGAATAGAAAAAAGAGAGATGGCACCAGCCTCTTTCCTGAGCTTCGACAGCTCAGTACTGTCAGGGAGCGCGAAATTTGTCGCTCCGAGTAAATGAACGCACCACGATACAGTTTCACGCGAGTGTCGCGATTTAACCCTTCGCCTACCGTGGTACAAGTCCCCAGTCACGCCTTTGCTCACAAATCCGGAACGCAGGATAGCAATATTAAATTGCACCCGTTTCGTTTATAATACAGACAATGGAAAAAAGCCATACTCTACTTTCCTAAGAACGTCCCCAGAAGCGCAAAACATCCCAGGACCTCGACCCGAACAAAAGTGGCGCGTCCATGGCCGCTACCCTCCCGAGCACCGGCTCAAGGGTAAGTTAGAGTAGAAATACCCATGTTTGTGGTTCAGTGGATCAGCCCTCGAAGTGCGGCGTTATACCGGTCGATCAACACGCCCCCAACATACCAGGCTATCCTCGAGGATTTATCCCCGAATCGCAGGAATGAAATATCGGATTGACCACTGTTAATCCACCGGCATCCGCAATCAGCCAATCCTGATGAACCCTCAAAAGTTCGCCCGATCCGATAACCCCAAGATATCCTTCCCTTACAACCGGTTACCTGTTTGTAATTATGTCGATTATGTACATAACCACTTTACAGTCAACAACCAACAGGATGGTCGAGTGGTTAAGATATATACTTCGCGGAAATTAGAATTTGGTCACGTAGCATCGAAACCCAGTTAGGGAGATGACCAGGTTCCTGTTGGACTTTTTTGGTTCTCGTCGTCTAGTATCACTAAGAAGGGAAAATCTTTTGGTCCCCAACGGCCACCCCCCAAAACTTCCGGATACCGAACGAAGAGAACGCTATCGACACGCAAATTTTTAACATTGACCGAAGGACAAACAATCAAATTCCCCCAGGCTGCTATTTAATCTAGGATAGTGGTCAAACTTTCTATTAAAATTCATAGGCCGGGGACGTTGCTCCGGCCGGTCAAAAAATGGCTACACGACCAATTGGCGAAAGCGAATGTGGACACTCGGAAGCGGTTGAAGACCGAATGATGTCCATTCACTTAATGTTTGATCTAAATATTAAACTCACGGGATCCCATCCCATCAAGAGTAATGGTAACGTTCATCTTAAACTTTATAGGTCGGAGACATGCCCCGACCGTCCAAAAATTGCAAAACGACCTGATATCGAACACGGTGGTCAACGATCCAATAACGCTGAACACTGTAGGGAGTACAATATCTTAATAGTGGCATTAAAATATCAGGATGACGGGATAGGACTTAAGCTCTGGACAGTGGTCATTGATTTAATTTTGCACCTCGTAGAGCGAATTCAATCTAAGCTATTAGCGCCCGAATCCAAACACTGATGGAGTTCAGTTCAAAGTTACTCCGAATGTTGGACCTGCCCATCGGCACGAGCTAAGTGACCCACAGACCCTCTCTGTCAGGATGAGCAGTTTCTACAGCCACGAGTTCATGTTTCATGGAAGGTACGGAGTATGGAATGGTGCAGCCCTCGCCGTTTTCCATTGTCGCAATGGTCTAAGCTTTTGCCGCAGCTGGCTCCACTAACTCGTTAGCAGAAACTCCGTTCTTTAGTGTGCCGGATTGCACCATTGCAGACTCTGTGGCTCGAGATGCATGTTGTGCCCCAAGGCACTCAGGGATCAAATACACCGTGCAAACATACGATTTGTCAAATACACAATGATACAACCCATGACTGTTGTTTGTTACTCGTATCTGGAATCGGGAGTACCCAACCGTGCCCACCGTATCAGTTATATAGCCGTCCAGCAACCGGGAAACTTATTATGGGGCTATAGTTCATACATTACTGGTCGAGTGTTCGATAAAAGTCCCAGTAAGGACTCTTTAGGTGAATAAGTTCTAGGATCAAGGAATTCCAGGAATCTCGATAAGTGATCATATATGTTGTACCATACGTTCATCTCTACTTTTATATCATGCATACTATTTATGTTATTGTCGTTGTCCGTAAATTTTTGGCATGCACCTTGTCCGTCCCACATGCCTGCGTTCTGGGCGAACAATAGTCCCAGGTTTCCATTTCGGTTTTAAATTCTGTGTACTTCGTTTTTAGCTCGATTTAATTCTAAACCTCTAGGACCGGGGAAAGCCCCGTCGGGACAGTTTTACAGTTATTACGACACCTCCACTGTAGGGCAAACGGGACGCGTCTATTTATTATTTGTGCTTGCCTCCTCAGTATTATCATGTAAAGCTTGTAACAGTTATCTTGGCAATTGTTCTTCGCATACCACCGATTACCATATCTTGCTGTGCATATTTTGAAATAAACATGACAGAAAATCAAGTTGGGCTTTCCAGCGTTCGTTTCCTGGCAGCGGTTATATATTCTAAATGTTTTGTCCTGCCCATTGACCAGCGTCCCGCGCCGAGGCCTGCAGGAGTCAAGCCTCGACGTGTGCCGTTTTTCTCCGTTACTAACTCAAAACAAAAAGGAAACACAAAGAAAGAAAAAGGAAACAAAAAGAAGCGAGAACAAGGTCCACCAAAATTGTAAAACTCATCGCGCTCGTGCAAAACTATTACTGCTAACCGATCCAAAATTTACAAAATCAACTTATTCACATGCAATCGATCACTGAACCGCGACCAAATTATCACTTAGGACTACTAATCTGACAATAAACCTTCAGGGAACTGTCGGAGCCCTGTGGGGGCCACTTTGGTTAAACCTTTTTGCTGAGCGAATTCCCACCCTAAGTGGCCAAAGCCGAGATAAAGTTTACCTAGGATCGCTCCATGACTCAATTCAATTAGCATCTATTGTGTTTGCACCAACTTAGGCGAGAGATCCAAACAACTTCCAAGTGGGATCGATATAGGGAATATTGGCATATCACTATGACCTGTGAGCAGGTGTCAGTGTCAGCTTCCCTGGGGAACCTCAGAAATCATACCATGAACTAGACACGTGCACAACCAAAACACAACACACCTCGAGAACGAACACACCTCGTCGGAACACACCTCGTGAAGCACGCCTGCGGCCTGCTAAGCTCCATAACTTCTTGGGTCTGACCAAGAGAACCCGCTCAATTAGCCAAATAGCGAGCTTTTGGGTCCACCCTCGAGGTTATGATAGCCGGGGTCGTATGGGCATGGTGTTAAGAAGTTGCGCCATGCAGCTGCGTCCCGTTACAAATGTAGTTGTCCAACAGCGTTTGGCTTGGATTTTACAAGATCAATTATTGCTGTGACACTAAAATCATAGGCTTGATTATTGAGCTCTTATGAAGAATATAAGTGTAAGGAAGTAGCGAAAGTTTACCTGTTTGGATGTAAAACGTTGACCACAGAATAATTGTTGTTGACAGCACCCAAATGAATGCCATTCTACATGGTTTGTTTACGAGACGTCATACTTTATGGTTTTTAAATATTCGCCAAATATGCATTAAGATTTCTGCAAAGGGAAAAGTGTAAACGTTGCAAGGAATCACGCGACCAAATGAGACTGCTGACCATGGAATTACTGAATAGCCAACTTTTTTCACGACGATACGGAATCCGCATATCTCTTGCGTTTGGCTCGGATTTCGTTAGTAATACAAGTTGCGAACAACATATCGCAATTGGCAATAATAGCCCCCAAGCTTCTTTGGTAGCCCCCAAGATTCTTTGGAGGAGTAGCAGGCCTACCCCCAAGGTTCCTTGGTGGAGTAGCAAGTATCAGGTACCGACAGCCAATTAGATTCGAACATAACGAGCAATTGCCAAAGACTCCTGCTGCTGTTTTAATCTGATTGGCTGTTGGGGCCTTATAGATGCTATCCCAAGAAACTTTGTAGAGTAGGCCGATACCCCAACCCCCAAATGAACTTTGTACACTCAAAATATATTCTGTGAAATTTAAAAGAAATTTCTTTTAATGTTGCACCACCAGATATACTTTTAAAATTCAAAGAAACATTTATTGAAATTTCAAAGATATGTAATTCTTAAAAAGTAATTCTTTCAATTTCAAGGAATCTTTCTTTGAGTTTTAAAAGAATATCTGGTGGTGCAAAATTCAAAGACATTTCTTTTGAGTTTCACAGAAACTTATTTTCAGTGTAGGGTACCTCCACTGGAATCTTGTTAATAAGGAATAAGATGAAAAACAATCACGTCATAGCATAAGCCAATGCACATGAGTATATATGAGCGAGTGTCGGACTCTTGTACAAAATTGTTTACGACTCTTGGGTGTGTCAATCGCCGAAATGGATATGGCACACCTAAACCCAAAGACTGTCATGTAGCCGTCAAAATTATTGCGTTTGGGATTACTTTTCCGGTGGAGTTTAAAATTCTATATTTGACATTTAAGCCGGAAATATCAATAATAACAACAACAACAACAGCAACAACAAATTTTATTAAGAATTTATGCCAGTAATCGAGAGATCAGCTTAACGGGGATTGCTCTGGCGTTAATGCCGTCATAGCGAGCCCGAAACTGGGGCAATGGCATACTAATCCTCGTTACTAGTAGCAAGAAACAATATGCATTTGAGATTTATAAAACAGAAGAATACACAATTACAAAAAGTTTATATTCTTAATAAACTTTAAACAGAAAGTGAGCAAAATCTCCACTTACATCTGAGTCATAGGTTTCTGTCTTACTTAAGGAAATTTTCAAAGCTTGAGTTTTTAAGAACATTTCTAAATATTTTGCAATTTGAGGCTTTGGCAAAGACGTCTGCACACAGTTTGTTCCACTGGTTTATAATACGTGATGGAAATTTGTGGTCCAAAACTGTGGTTTGAACTCTTTTTCGTAACTTTGCCTGATGACCTCTGGTGATCGTAATAGTATTATATTAAAAAATCATGAGCCGCACTGTCTATTTCTTTACGAAGGTATCTAAATGTCATTACCAGATCATTTATTAAGCGGCGTTTTTCAAGCGGTTCAAGACCTAAATGGCGGAGCCTATCGTTGTAGGATATCATTTGTAAACCGGCTCTAGTAAAAATTCTTCGGGAGTAGTATGGTTGCAATTTGTCAATAATATCGATTTCAGTGAGAAAAACAGATAGCTACACACAAGATGCATACTCAAGAATAGGCCTTACGAAACTGGTGTAAGCATACAATAACGCTTCAATATTAGGCGTCTTGAAACATCTAAATATCATATTAGATATACGGAAGGCTTTGGAAACGATTTTATTACAATGAGTGCTAAATTTGAGATTCTCTGACATAGTGATCCCCAAATCTTTACAGTGATTGCAAGATGCAATAATTTCATTATTCAAAAAATAGCATTGTCTCGTATTCGTAGATCCTAGATGTAAAACTTGACACTTTGGTGCTGATTTTGAAAGTTGCCATTCTCTTGACAAGATTTTGATGCAGTTAAGCGCGTTTTGTAAACGTTGAGTTCCAATATAGCAATCTGACGAGGAGTATATGAGTGCAGTTTGACGTCATCCGCAAATAATTTACAGTTAACGTAACTAAAGTTGTGATTAACAATATCGTTAATGTATAGTAAAAACAAAGTGGGACCTAGTACACCGCCTTGCGGAACTCCTGTTGAAACTGTAGTCGAACATAGTATTATTTATTTTAATACTAAATGTTCTCGTTGGAAAGGAAATTTTCGATCCAGCGCAGTAGATGATTTGATATACCAGTACAATGCAGTTTATTGAGTAGTTTATAATGAGAAACCGTATCAAATGCCTTGACAAAGTCAATATTGACTACTTCAACAGCAGTTCCACAGTCAACAGCTATTTTCCAATCGTATACTGTTCCAAGGAGTTGAGTTTCGGTAGATTTCTTTGCAACAAATCCATGCTTGTTAGGTGCAGTGAGGTCATGTTGTTTAAAAGAACCTTAGATGGCTGTTAATAATTCGTTCCATCACTTTGCGCACGTTTGAAACCAGAGAGATAGGTCTGTAATTTGATGTCTCACCAGGATCTCTTTTCTTAGGAACATGTGTTATATCAGCGTGCCGCCAAATATCATGAAGCACGCCACTAATAAACAATTGTTCAAATATGTAGGCGGGCGGAGAGATCGTGAAGTTTTGGCTGGCGAACACATTGCTGTTCATTAACTAATCATCGGTGACCAACAGGTGAATAATGGCAGTCTGAGCGCCAGGCCCGGCTCTAGGGTAGGGCTAACTGGGCTATAGCCCACAGGCCACCTTTGGGGACAGGCCATTTTTGGGCGACTGCATAAGTTTTAATGCCAATTTTCTAACAAAGGCTTTAATTTTTATCTAAGTCAGGCCATTCATGGATAGCGACCACCCAAGAATTGCTATGAAACTGTAACTCCAGGCCATAAATCCTTTAAAATATCACAGTTTCGTAAGTGCATGGCACTAGCAGGCAACCATTTTACATTGTATCAAACGTAAGTCTCTTTGACCTATCGGCCCAATCACCTCATTGGTGGCTCAGTTCCAAGTGAATATGGTTCTCTTTTGCTCATTTCAGGATATTTAAGCCTGGTAACGCTTTGCGAATCATATTTTATTATTATTATTAAGGTGGTTTCATTGATTCTGGTCCTAAATATAAACATTATTCATTCGTGCATTCTACGATATGTCTAAAGGCAAAGATCTCTCAAAATGTGACGAGTATAGAATAGTCAGTAAACGCCAAAGAAAACGCAAGCGCCACCATGACGAGCTGCAGCGTGTCGACGCAGAAGCCGAATTTACGTCAGGATCAGAGCGATTCCGTGTAACTACATTTAATGTCATAGTGGACCGAATCATATCTGCCATTGATCTCAGAGCTAATGCTTATGCCAAATTTTCAAAAAGGTCTGATGCAGTACTTCGCTGGAACAAGCTTACTGAACACGAAGCCGAAGCAGCTTTGCGGCAACTGTCAGCTGATTATCCAGATGACCTTGCAGAAGATTTTTTCTCAGAATACAAACAATTTGTCATATTCATGAAACAGAGCCAGGAAATAAATGATATTTCGTCTCCTTCAGCCATATATCGCTTCCTCAAGTTGCATGGCCTGGAGCTTGCATTTCCCAACATTGAGATTACGCTACGAATATTCCTTTCGCCAATGGTTACCAACTGCTCAGGTGAACGATCATTTTCAAGGCTCAAGCTAGTCAAAAACTTTTATCGTTCAACAATGGAGGAAGAAAGACTTTCAGCTCTTGCGCTTATGAGTGTTGAATCTGAATTACTTCGCAGCCTTGAATTCGCGGACTTAGTGGACACATTTGCTGAAATGAAGAGCCGTAAGAAAGATTTGTAGGAACTGATAGGTGGATACAGACAGACAACATGCAAAGGTAAGAAACGACATGAAATATAATTGGTATTTGTTAAAATGTATATTGGTCATAGTATTTGTGAAGTGTTTTCTGTGCCACAGTATAGAGAATTAGTGAATGTGAGCTAGTGGAACATACCAGTATCTGAAACGTTTTCGGCAAACAGGCGACATCAAACCATCAGCCCACAGGCCACAATGAGCTTGAGACGGCCCTGCTGAGCGCTGGTGCAAACCCAGTTACGCTGACAGTCCGATTAACTGGCATGTGTTTTGTTTAAACTGATTAACTGCTGGAATAGTAATCGCGATGGATATGGGCTTAAATAGATGGATAACTAACAAACCATTAAACGAGGTATAATGGACTTTAAATAAAAAATACCTATTTAGCTCTCATCTTCGGTTTTAAAAATGCTTTGTTGACCCGAAAAGTCCCATACAATTACATTGTGACGATAATGATTCTTTTATCGGCAAATGTCGAAAATTTCTATCAATTTAAAACAGTGTGTGTTGCTATAGCGATTGTCTGTTATAATAATTAAAAGCAGTCACTGTAAAGCAATTTGAATTTGTTCATATATACTATATAATACCATAAATATTGTAATTAAAATAGTTTTCTTCTTTTTAGTTTATCCAAATTCTGACGTCAATAAAGTTCATCATCAAGTATTATGTTATAATCACAAGAACAAATTTTGAACAAAATAAATTCAATATCAATACATACAGTTTAACACACGTAGCTTCACAGATATGTGTATATAATGAGAAATTTTGGTTCTAAAATCAAATTACAACAAAAGCAGCTATTTTTCATGTTACAGTAATGTACATCTACACTAAAGGTTTAAGTTTGCGATGCAAGTATTCATGTTTATTTAAAATGTATAATGAAAACATTTACAATTTAGTATTAAACATCAAATCGATTGCTAGTTTAGGCAGCGTAATGCTTATAGTAAGCGTTGACGCAAAATGCTAATGAATAATCGAAAGTTTAACTAGGATGTGAAATTGAATGTTTGGCAGCATATTGTTTGCAGCTCACGAAGATTCAGGTTCCGTTTCCATATTTGAGCCAATTTCGGGCATTAGTTTAACTTGAGCCAGTATATTGATATCGAAATAGACTGAAATGGCTGTGAATAATACAAATATATCTTGGTTAATTGCTGTTAACACTACATGTCCTGCATTTGATTACAAACAAGCTATTAAATGGCAAAGCGTTTGAAGAACTAAAGTTTGACATATTATAATGTGCCGTTCGTTCGACGAGATGTTCACTCCTTTGTGAGGACTTAAAGATCCGGGCAGCAGATGCAAAGTATATAAATGCATACCTATCTATGTGGTAGTTCCATTAAAGCGATGCCTCACAGTTGCGATTAACGTTTAATGAACTAAATACAATTTATACGAATATATGTATAGATATATAAATATATATTTAGATATATATGTACATATAGCTATGACATGCAAGCTTTAAATATCTTTGAGCGATCGTGTCTCAGACGAATATTGGGCATCTCTAGGGTCAACCACATGTCCGATATCGACCTGCACGACGTGAGCGGTCAACTAACGCAACTCGGAGCCGAGATGAAAAAGCGACGGTTGAAATAGCTCGATCACATGCTGCGCATGCAAGAAGACAGATTACCAAAGAAGGCTCTCCTGGCAGTGCCACCGTCGGCATGGAAAAGGCCTCGCGGACGAGCTGCCGTCAACTGGAAACGCCTGCTAATATCAGACATTGAGCGTGCTTTCAAGGATGCGGTATGGCGACCATGGCGGAGCCAACCAATCGAAATACTACGCGAGGCGGCTTAAGATGGGCCGAAATGGAAATCGTGGCCTAACGAAGCATTGGCGGCCCAACCTAGGGAGAAGGTGATTATAGGTGATATATAGATATATATGTATGTGAAGCTATATATAATCAATATGGAAAAGTGAGCAAACGAGCTGAAATCTAAGTTCCCTATTCATGCCTACTTTAGGGTGTTAATGCATTTATGATTATACATCATTTACGATAAGAATCGTGCGCCAGAGCCAAATTATTTCACCCGTCCAATTCAACTAGTTCAGGTGAACTATAGCTTAGCTGGACTACTATGGTACATTTTTATAGCTTAGCTGGACTACTATGGTACATTTTTATAGCTTAGCTTGTCTTAATGTGACAAACAGGGAGCTCAGCTATGCTCTGCGTGACAAACGGAGCGTCCGGCTGAACTGTCAACTGAGATATTTTATTTAGTATTGTGCTTAGTGTAATAGCATTTTGTTCTATAGTATTTTCATATTAATTCTAAGTTATATATTTGTTTTAATATATACAATTAACGTTTCAAGCTGTATGCCGCTTTTGGGGTATTATTTAGATACGAATAATATAACGTAATGTTCGCGGACTAAATAGTTTCTGGCTTAAGTTATAGCGCTCAGCTGAACGCCTCGTGACAAAAGCACAGTTCGGCTCGACACTCGATGATAAATGCATAGCCTAGCTAGGCTATTCAAAATTTTAATAGTCGGGCTGGACTGTATGCGTGAATAGTAGCTAGCCAATTTGAACGCGTGACATAATTAGGACTATACGCGCACATCTTACTGTAAATGATGCATTATTATCGTCACTGTGCTCTTTAACAACTTATCGTGGATTTTGTTAACATTATAAGCTAGGATTTATGGTGAAATTGACAAAACTTGTGCGGTTTCGGAAAACAACTCGTTAGAAACAGGTTTTTACAAATTTCGCAACAAAGCGACGATCAGAGCTGCAACAGTAACAACAGCAACAGCGATTTTTCCAGACCACAGCCAACGTATAAATGACAATGTCTAAGATAGACGAATGGAGCAATAAACGAACCTACAGCCCATTCCGGCCTAATGTGAAGCAATGCTAATAACACCAAGTACAGCAAGAATACAAAATGAATTTTTGGCTTGGCATCAACGGACAGACTGTTCTTTCGCCACAGTTGATCAAATAAGAAGTTACCCATAGATATGCACAAACGTCATCTACAACCTTTTATTGCTATAACAACGGCAATCTTGTTTATTTCCATTCCTTATCGGCCATTCGAAACTTTCCTTATCGGCCATTGGAAACTGCGTCGCAAAATTTTTGTCATCACAAGGGGCAATCGTTCAAGTTTAAATACGGGGCCTGCACTTGCGCAACTGGTGAATTTCCTGATTTCCTACATGTTATAAGGGTTTTGTAAAGGCCTTTTAATTATTAATGGTTCTTGCCCTTAACTTCACTTACGAGATTTTATTATCCATATCCACAGATTGAGTGCCCTAAGTCCCCTTGTCCACAGCCCTGGTATTAGTGGCGCACCCAGATATTGCGCACCCCAGAGCTGTCCAACGAAAATTTTTGTTCAAGACGCCCTTTAATAAGGTCCTCGCCAAATTTCGGATTGTGACTATTCTCTCCAGCTGAATCTCCCTGAACCAGCAGTGACGTTCTGACGTATTTAATGCATCGGGCAATTCTCATGACGTCAAAACCTTGCAAGGCAAAGTCCTGTGCGCGCATCTGCCTGCTATCACACGATACTGTAAGACTTGGTCAACTGTTGTTCTTGATCTTTTCAGATTGAATCCTGCATGATCGTTTTGTGCTAAATTAGGACAACATTTCATTCAACTCATACTATAAAATCGCCACGAGCTGAGTTGTCACTTGAATTATTTCTGCAGCAATTGCAAAATACTTACTTAACATTATTTCCTCATGTCAAACACCAGAAGTTTTCATAATGATTAAAACAGATCCTCCAAATACATTTATGTCAAAATTTTCGCTTTATACAACAATCACACCCAATCTCAGTAGTCATACATGTGTTGGCAACGGTTCTATAAGTACTGCATAAAATTATTTTAACGTTTGATTCAGTGGCACATGAATAATTCGGTTATTAACAGATTTCGTTAAACTTGAATGAAAGAATGAGGCAAGAGGTATATCATTTTAAACAAACGCAGAACTTTTTTAATCATGGTTGCCTGTTTCTTAAATCTGCAAATCGAACTGCCCCAACGCTGACAGTTTTGCAATATAAAGTCACTAACAAGAATAAAATTTACAATAACACAATTTCTCGGAAAGCGAACTTCAAAAATATTTAAAAGTAGTGCACGAAATACCAATTACTCTGCTAAAACAGCAGGTATGCTAAATGCCTTCTCGTGTTCTAAAACAGGACAGAAATATAGCGGTACTCTTATTTTTATAATACAACAAATATTACTCCTACTTGTGAGTAGGGTTTTTACTAACAGGCAAAAAATTACCTGCGGGTAACAACACCGGCAGGTAGGGCAAAATTAAACGCAGGTAAAAAAATTACACGGTGGCAATTTTAAACTACTTGCGGGGATTTACTAATTACTTAAGGGTAATTAAAAGTAGTGAGAGGTAAAATAAGTATACGTAGTCCTGTTTTAGAAAACTATATGGATTGGATAGGGATGATATCAAGTGAGTATAGCATAAATTTATTCGTAGTTCGGTCAAAAATTACCTACGGATAGGAGCTGCCATCATGTAATAATACGGTGGCACTTGGAACCCATTAATAAACGCCGTCATGCAGCTGTTCGGTAATACTATTTTTCCAGTGCTCAGCTATCGTCTGGAAGCGTGGTGGCCGTCATATCTAACTGGTATACTCATACAGCAACAGTGCTATACAATAGCTCCGTGATATAAAAACTTTCAGTGCAGAGGAGCTGCGCCAGCTGTTAAATATAATGGACGATACATGCAAACATAACGAAAGAATGTGTCCCATCACACTGCGGCACTTTGAGTGACGAACTTCTAGAGGATGCTGAAGCTCCCGGCAGCTGTCACTAGGAATGAAACGAACATAGTGGTCAATCTTGTCACTACACGAGCATGATATTTCACACCAGTAATGATTGTTCGCTTGGAACACGATGGGGTCAAGATCATTCACAAGGTAAAGGGCATTGGTGCGCGAGCTTTGCAAGGGCTGCCGAGAGCCGAGGAATCGGAGTTAAACGAATACGACGTGATCTCTCCAAAGCTTTAAGGTCATGCGAAGCAAACCTGAATTCGAATATTGATAGCCCATTCAGAAACATTGTGAAGGCTGAAGAAACGATAAGTCACGTGCTGCGCGAATATGTGGCTATGACAAGTCGCCAGAGATGTCCGTGCCAGGTTTATTGCGCTGCAATGACGTATCTGCGTGAATCGGCCACTAAAAATAATACAACCACAAGTATACAGTTGCCATGCTTTTTGAAACTAACATATCAGGATATCAAAAAATATAAACTGACACGAGGCCGTATTCTCTTCTAAGGCCCTACTCATCTGAACTCAAATCGTTGAGGTGCTCAAACCGTATTTTCTCAATAATCAGCACATTACGCGTTTTCCCATCTCTTTTGCGAATTTCGTAGTTTGCTATTTGTTTCCATCGTAGCCACATAAGCAACATCAGTAAAATAAATAACTTGTTTTAATTTGTTTTATATGTAATAACCGGTGACGCAGCTGCATGGCGCAACTTCCTAACACCATGCCCATACGACCCCGGCTATCGTAACCTCAAGGGTGGACCGTGAATACTAAATTTTGAACCTATTCTTGGTCAGACCCAAGAAGCTACGCAGCTTAGCAGGCCGCAGGCGCGCTTCACGGGGTGTGTTCGGACCCCGCCCGAAGGGTTGCGCACGTGTCTAGTATAGGGTACGATTTCTGAGGTCCCACAGGGAGGCTAACAACGACACCTGCTCGCAGGTCATGGAGCTTAGCCGCTAATCCACCCCCTAGACTCATCGGAAGTTGTTAAATTCTATTTTAGCGTAGTGAGTTTTGAAATAAT
>JASANE010013238.1:0-14832 GCA_030248225.1 Trileptium ribeirensis
CATTTTTAAGGTATCATTTTGCTTAATCACCTGTAGCACGCTGTGTTTGAAATGTATACCACGCTAAACGTTTTGCAGCCCACAACCCGTTGAAAATCCTAAAACCTCTTTGACCCTACACTCATCGAAAACGACTGACAACGCATCAAGAATTTGTGCTGACCTCTAGATAACCAAACCGTTGTATTCAGCCTACTTGCCAATCTATAAAAGCAATTTTTGATGATTTGTACGCGGTACGTAGCCAAATAACAGAAGCACAGTATATTCTGGGAATCGGTTCTTTTATTCTAATCCCATTAAAAACGCATGAAAAAGATCGAAATATAAACGCTTGTGACTCCAGATAACCAAATCATTATTTCAACGTTTACAAATACCTCTATATATCATTCTTGATACCCTGTAAGCAATACATAATCAGTCAGATGAAAACGCACATTTTGGATGTTGGGTTGATCGACCGTAAAGGTTTTGAAACCCCATAAAAAGGAATTATATAGTCAAGTTGGACTCTAGATAACAAAACCATCGTATACAAAGTGCTTGATAACCTAATAGGCACTCGCTGTAAGGTAAAAACAAGCAGCGGAATTTGAAAAATCGCAATTTATTGCAAATGGTAGATGAACCATATTCAGGCACAAAGCTGCCCAGGGAGTGGTTCCACAAAAACTCGTATCAGCAAAATCGTAGTTCTCCATGAGCTGATTACGCATGGTCGTCTTCATTTTTGAATGCGAATATTGGCTTCTAAAGCTGGTACCCGTAAGGCCAGATTTATTTACAAAGAACTCTTAAAAACGTGTTTTTCATTATTAACCCCGAAGATGGGGTCAGGTCAGAGCTGTTCGCATTCAATTAAGGACACATACTTATCACTTTTGCTAACGAAGAAAAAAATTACCAAAATCCATCCATCCGAAGATGAGTTGTGAATGACAGAAACAGACAAAAGAAACTTTCAGTGATAAGCGCCCTCAGTGATAACTAAGGTTCTTTCGCTCGTTCCGTTTCAATGATATATATTTTATAAGTACTAAATCAACATTTTCAATTCATATGAGTTACACTAAACTAACTGTACAACAATCGTAAATTCTAAAAGTGTCTTCTTATCAAATATATATTCAGTATATATATATATACTTGTATTCTGTTCTGAATGTCAATTATACTTCCGAAGTATTTCTCATCCCCAAGTATTCTACTCAGATTCGTGTTGCTTCAAGGATGTCTTTGTTTGTTAATACTTCGATAAATCATTTAGCACAGTAGCAATAAATTACTAATTGTTCTTGCAATATTAGTAGAAATGAAAAAAAAACTTATGCAAAACTTATGTAACAATGATTTTTGAATCAAACCACAAAGACAACTAACTAACAGTGCCTAACAGTGCTAAAGCGAAGAAAAATCATCATCGAAAAGAACAATTTGCAGTAATTAAACATAAAATCTGTTTTTATTCAACCAAAGCGAGAGACAGAAACAGAGAAATATGAACAAAAAAATGAAAATGCTGAACAAAGAAACTAAATATAGATATATATATTATTAACAATGAACACCATATTACTATTATTATTATTATTATAAATATTGCTGAGATTGAAATGGGAGCAACGAACAATGCTTCATGGTATGTAACAAAAGCATTGAACCATAAAAACGATACACTAAGCTTAACTGCAGAGATTGAAAAAAAATCCTGTTTCCAAAATTAGACCGACAGTTAGAAATATCAAAACGGTAGAATACCATTAATGATCGTGACACAAAGCTTAATTGTCCAAATTATAAGCTTACCAAGGTACATCGGCATCGATAGTTTTCCCGTATCTCATAAGACAAATAAAGGTGTCTCAGCTTCCCAAGGATCACCAGCAACAGTCGGCGACCACCACTGCTTGGACCTGAATATCGTTCCTGCCACTTGAGCATCGTTCGTACCCAAGGGTAGGGGGGCGAGACCCTGGGGTTCACGGTTCGGGAGCTCAGAGCGGGACCACGAAAGTGAGAAGGGGGTGTGCCGGCCCTCGGACGGTAAGGGAGGAGGTGCGGGCCCTCGGACGGTAAGGGAGGAGGTGCGGGCCCTCGGACGGTAAGGGAGGAGGTGCGGGCCCTCGGAGAGGTCCCTCACTGTCTAGACAGGCACTACCCATAATTACATGTGTAGTGAGTGAACGCGCATAATAATTTCCAATAAAGCGTCAATTCGCTGTCAAGAATAACACAAACCTCTAAGCATTTCAAGCGGGTCCATGATGGAGTGTTAGCACGTCTGCTGAGCACGCAAGAGCACAAATATGGGTATATCTGTAATAGCTAGACAGACATAGCTTTTGCATGGCTGAATTTCTGGCTGCAGAACAGCAGCTGCACGTTAACAATATAGTAGAAAATATGATAACCGGTTTAGAAGAAACTATGCTTTGCGGGAAGTACAAACACAGCTAATATCATACAAGATCTGCTATGCTTTATCGATGTTCCGGTATTGAATCCGTCAAACGTAAGTAAATATAAACGGCGTATTCTATAGTAACGTTCGTTAGCATTAATGCAAATATTTTGGTGCTTCGCGTTGTGTATGTCTAAAATTAAGTACTATTATCTATCTAGCAGTTTGTGATATATATAAATTTATAAATACATATTTATATACAACATTAATATATTTACATAATTATATACACATTTAATATATTAAACACATATATATATATATACATATATATATCAAAAATGTAGGAAGTCTGTCGATTTACGGACGTGTATATTCATCGTAGATGGTCTCGGCGATAGCCGAGGGGTGATAAATTTTTGAAATTGCCAGGAACCCAAAATTTGTCTCAATGCCAATTTGCACCGTACTTTTGCGACAATTATCCGCGCGCCGTTCAGCTGGGGGGGGGGGGGTGAGGGGTGACGCCTGCAAGAAGTAGATTTGGCTTGAGCCGTGGAGCCCTACCTTTAGAGGGTACTCCGCTTATCAATGTTGCCCTTGGTAGCAAAAAGTACAAAAAAGTTTAATAAATGTATAATTTTATATATCATTCGATCTATACTGATGAGCCGAGTCGAATGCAGTTGCGCGACAAGAGAAAGTGCCTGCCATATTTCGGCTAAAATCGGCAAAAAGAGGATTTTTTCCTTATTGCGACCGCAATTATTCCTTACGGCTACCCCACTTTAAGTTGCCCTCCCATACGAATAGCGTGCTTCGCCATGGTCGAATGGTATCAAAATCCGCGAAATGCGAAATTGATTGAATTACGGGTTATGAGCATTTATGCTTGAGTCCAGTTTAGGTGCGTACGCCTGGGTTGTTCTTTTGTCAAGTCAGTTCACGATCGTAAAAGCAATGAACTCCAACAAATCACGATTTTCTGTTATGTACGCGTACACGATTGGCGATTCAGCAACGCATAGGCGCTGTTCGCGGTTACTATTTTGCGGTTTAGAATCGTATTTTGCTGACTGTGTATAAAGTAAAAACGCGATTACCAATTGTTTTTCTGGTACGCTAAATACACAAATAGACCGCGAACATTGCTATCTGATTCCGAATATAATTTGATTAACGTGAGAAATGGACAAATGTGAGCAAACACAAATTTCAGTTGTTCATCACAGAGCCCATGTTCGGGTTCACAAAAATTCGAACAATGGCAGAAATGTGAACGCAAATTTTTGAACTAATCAATTCGAGATTCTGATAACAGAACAACATTGGTATATGCACCTAAATTGGACTCACCCATTATATGAGAATAATCCTAGGTCTAAGATTTAGTCGTTAACAACTGAACGGGCTCAACAGATTTTGACATGGTTCGACTCACTACTGCGCTTGGCATAATATACGATAATGCGCCACACATTTAATAAATTAAAAAAATTTTATACCAAGAAGAACGCTAGCAACAAACAAAAATCTAAACCAATTTCTTGCAATAAATATTGGATTAATGGCGCTCTCTGAACCGCCTCTTGTCAAGTTGAGTCAAATGGTTCCAAAATTATACCTGTATCTTGAAAATTGTAAACTTTCGGGATGGGTGGACTAAACGAAAATACCTTATATTTATTTGGCTAAGTTGTACATTCGAAGTACATTAGTTGCCTAAAAATATTTAAGCTTGAATTTTATCCCTTACTGTGAGCTTTGTATAGTGTTGGACAAACTCATTGGTGAGTCCATCGATGAATTGAACCTGGATCGTTTGGCTGCGAGTTTTGTGCGCTAGCCACTACGCCATTTCGGAACTATTACTCTGTTCCTAATGCAATTTGGCATAGCGAAGTACAACGCGCCTGCAAACATACAATAAGCGGCAACAAACTTAAATAACATAACACTGCACAATGTATATATATCAGGTATATTTGACCCAATCCGCATAGGAGGTATATATTACGCAAGTTTTAAAATTTATATATTGAAATAGTTGTTGAATTCTTACTGTTGCTGCATGTTTGGAGCCGCTGAACTTTTAGGTAATTTAAGCTTCAATATTTTTAGCGCAATAACGGTATTTTGACAGCTTAAAAATATAGTTGTGTTTGTAATTTTTGTTCATCTTTACAGAGTTGTTTTCAAATATAAAAATTCTGGCTATAAGTTTTACGTTATCAATTTTACTTTTACATTTTAGTTTAACAGAATTGGTTTCGACAGCTTCAGAATATAGTTCGGCTGTGCCCGTAATTTTTTGATCCTTTACAGAGTTGTTTTCAAATATAAAATTCTGGCTTCAAATTTTACGTTATCAATTTTCTGCTCATACCTACACAACAACTAGAAACCATGGCTCACGCAAATTATATGACAATTATATCAGTTATTCACACCACAAAAAATAATTTCTGTAATAAAATATATTTTGGAATTTAAACTTTATATACCGCCGGTTTGTTTCCTCGTCACACTCATTGAAATTCTGAAATTGAGCACAGTTCGCCAGAATAATGTCGGACGTACAGAATGAATCCAACAAATTAATATACATGTGACATTTATACAGATATAAACAGAAAAGATTTCTTAGGATGCATGCAAAAAGCTAGCCAGCAAATCATGGTGGCCGCGACAACTTTGAAATATTAAGCAAAGCTAAGTTTCAATGGAAAGCCGTTGATAAGAAGAGGTAAACAAAACTGTCATATCAAATCAGTATCGAGCAACAACGGCAACTGTGTGGTATCTATGTTTGTATTCAGAACACAGCAATGGGGTCATATATATATTTGAAGATCAGAAATGTTATTGTTGCGATAGTGATTTGTCGACAAAAGGCCAAATCGAAAATGGGTGACACAGATTAGCACGCTTAATGTCAAAAGCGAAACTTCCTATATATATCTCGGCAGCTTTGAACCAATTCATTTTATCAGATATTAATATATCGATAAATACATTGATTAAGGAGTGTGTGATTACATACAGAGGAAAAGTATGCAGTTCCTTGACATCCAACAGGTTCGTAATGAAATCTTTTGGAATCGCAGTCAGTATTGCTGTAAATTGCAGGCTTTGTAATATTGAACCCGGGTTTCAATAAATATCCACCGTCTAATGTTTTTCAGTACAACCGTCTAGTGTCCAGAATGTACTAGAGTATTGCTGTAGGATATTGTGACCTTCCTCCTAAGCGCTGCTTAATTCCAATATTTTATCCGTATTCGAATATTGCTGTAGCATATTGTGACCTTCCTCCTAAGCGTTGCTTAATTAAAATATTTTGCCGGTATTCGAGTATTGCTGTAGCATATCGTGACCTTCCTCCTAAGCGTTGCTTAATTCCAATATTTTGCCGGTATTCGAGTATTGCTGTGGCATATTGTGACCTTCCTCCTAAGCGTTGTTTAATTCCAATATTTTGCCGGTATTCGAGTATTGCTGTAGCATATACTGACCTTCCTCCTAAGCGTTGTTTAATTCTAATATTTTGCCGGTACGGGACGGTAAAAATAAAGTTTATAATTTAAAGGATCTATAACAGTCATGGAATTCAAGCGATGTTACTGAAATACATTATTTGGTTCTAGGAAATTCAAAAAATCTACTCAACGGTACAACTCATATAACCCATATAGTTTTTGAGTAGTCAGGAAATTCAAATTCTGACGAGATTTCTACTCAGGAACACCTTTACGACATTCGAAGTGCCTCTTACGATCTTCGACGCGCCCCTTACAACATTCTGTCCTCCTCTTAACGTCATTCGATGCCCCTACTGGAGCCCGAAGAGCCCCTAGTAAGTTAGGGAAAGTGCAAAAGGCGGCACTATTTTTGGGAAAGGATTTGTCTGTGACCAGAAAATGAAGCTCAAGATCTTTACAGCCCAAGCCGTATTAAAAGTGCTGAATGATTTCTGAACTTCTGACCACATAAATTGTTCATAAAATCATACGATTTATCAGTAAGGACGGCGCCAGACATGAAACTATAAAATTTGAACGAACAAAATATTTTACACCAATGGTATCCAAACACACAAAGAAAGAAGCTCTGAAAAAGTCGGTGGATACCAAAATTAGGTATATTAGGCAAACTAAAACTTTTTTACTAAATATTAGATTCCAAATTCAGCAAAACAAACGTCGGATAGTTTGGGACGCATCATTCCCAAAATCACAGCGAATATACTAAATATTGACTATATTTCAAAATAATTTCAATGATGTTCAGTTTATACATTAACTGGATGGAAAAATTGAAATATTCTATAAAAGCGCATATGCTATTAGAATATAGTTAGCATTCATAAACGCTGCACGCACACCAGTAATTGAAATGCTGACGAGTTGACTTCAAATTTCGGAACATTTTCCGATAGAAATTTAAGATTAATATATAATCTCGTAAAATTTCTATTCAGCAGACCTGAGCTTTTACAAACAGTGAAAGAATTATAGTTTGTTGCTCTACAAACATATACACTTGCTTCCAGCTGAGTCAATATTTTAAAAATCCTTTCTTAGCTAAAAATTTCACTGTAAAGTGACAAAATATCATTTTTAGTTAAAAGTTTGTCCACTTATTTGAACAATATACGGATCATGTCAAGTTTCTCCCACCACTACAGCGGATCACATGTAGTTCCACCTTGGGTTTTTAAGTTTATTCGTCTAAGCTTAAATGCTAAGCGTAAGCTTAAATCTTAGCCGAAGCTGGAGCCTAAGCCTACCCGAGGTCACAAATGAATACCGAATTTTAACCCTCTGGCTCGCTATTAGGTAATTATATTTAACCCTAGGCTACCGGGATCAAGGTTCCCCCACAGTTATACCAAGGGTTGGCGCAACTTGACATGACCCCAAAATACGAAACCTCTTAAATAAACAGTACGGTTCTTTTCAAATATTAAAAGATATAAAATTTTTTACGTTGTAGATTAATAGCTGTTGTTAATTCTATATAGTGCAAAAATTTCCATGATCATTATTTTTATTGAATTTCGTACAATAATCACTGCAAGTCTTTGATAAACAAAAAATTCGCCAGTCATACAAATGGATATTAGTTAGATTCAGCCTTAGGAAATCTGTGGCTAAATTTTGGAAACTATGAGTCAAAATTCAACAGACAGTAATTCTGTAAACATCCACTCCATGACTGCAAACAGGGACAGCTTAGCATGGTCGCAAACGCCGGAGGAGAGGGGGACTTAGGCGAGGCATCCCCTCCGAGAAATATGCCTGGGGGCACAGATATTGTACGGATTGTACAAATTTGTAGAAAATTTAAAATATGAAAATTGTTTGTTTGCGAACACTTGAACATTTACAGAAAATTTAACTCGTTTTGTGAACAAAAATTTGTTCAACTTCATTTGATATGGCAATGTTCGCGAATGCTAAAAACTAAAAATTTAAACCACGTTCGAGTTGACTAACAAAAGCGAATCCTGAATTAGCCAATGTTCTAATTATCAGTGAACCGTTTTCAATTAAGAAATCGCCAAAATTCTCTTCCGAGACAGTTAGTAATTTCTGGCAGTTGTATTCCACGTTGTCCAATTTTGGTTAACGATAAACGGTGCCAAATTCCCTGTTTGTTCCGTAACAATGGTTTTCGATTCCGGATCGGTTTTGACAAAATAGGATGGTCAACGGGGTCATTTTAAGATTAGTCGCGCATAATTTCAGTGCATAATACTGTGCACTAATACAAACATGAATGGTTTTAACTAGGTATATATTCTACCTACTGCTTTCAAATGCATAAATCTCATAACTAAAACGGTATTGTGATTGATATTTGATACCAATTGTAAAAAAGACTCTAAACATTTCATATATACTACACATTTCAACGCTAAGTGAGGTTTTCGTCATAGTGCAGCTAAACCCGGTATAGCAACGTACGATACAATGGTTCATTTTTATTTTATCAAAACGGCCATGGTTTGATTGCAAAGCGAGGTTCTAAAATCAGCTTGATTATCGACAAAAGACTGATTTCGGATCGAAGTTTGATTTTACGCGAAGGTATAATGTCGGACTAAACCTTCATTTCACTTAACTTACGGACCGATACGACTTGATTTCGAAAAGATTTGTGACAGAACTTCATGACTCGACAATTCGCGTTATAACTTCAAATACTGTAGTTTGAATACTGCAAATACCAAGCTAAAAGCATAAATATAAGTCGTGAAAGGTGGAATGGTTTTGAGCTGAATAAGAAATATGAGAATTTAATTAAATTGACTACAGCCTTGGGACTGGCGTATAACTAAGCCAGAACAAAGAACCTTATTAGAAGACTTATGTAAAACATATCCACATTTTAATATTAGTATTTCAGTGTATGGGCTTGAATTTTGAATTCCAATCTATTGTATTGCAAAATAATTATGAAACCTCTCATTGCTACGACTGCTAAAAAATTTTGCATATTAAAATCTATCATGCACTAAGATTATCACCGCTTTATGGCATTTAATTTTCTGCAACAACGTAAAAAAATTGAGGCTATAAGAAACCAGCTAAGCCGATATTGTAACTTGTGGTTTGTTTTCAGCATTTGTCAGAGTGCATAATGCGCCCAAATTTCAGTAACGCAGTGCAAGCGCGTTGGAATAGTGGTGTCCAGGAGCCAGATTTTGTTTGCTTCTGGGACTCGTCGGTACAACAGGACACTAAAATGGAACTATCTACGTGGCCAGATTCTAAGAGATTCTTACGACGTTGGCAAAGCGTTACGTGTCAAAATTGACGTTTCTTTCTAATGGTACAAGCACATTCAGCAATGACTTAGATTATTCCCATACCTCCTAAGCCGAAGCAGACAGTTCTCATCACAATCGATGCGCCTAAAGTGGGTTTGCGCGTCAAACTTTTTGCCCAAATTTTGATCGAAATTTAACAGTAAATTGTAATCCAAAAATATGACAATTGATCATGCTTCAAAATTTGATCTCGAATGCTGAGCTCAAAATTTTTCTATTTCTATTGCCCTATTTCTTGCCCTGAATTGCTAAACCAATGCGATACAGAAGTTTGAACAATGTTCATACGGCCAAATTCACACAAAATGCAAAAAACACCTCCAAATTTAAATAAAAATTTGAGCTCAAAATTTGAATGTAGTTTGAGCTCAAAATTTCAGCAAAAATTTTGATGTGTGAACGCACCTTGAGTAGATATTATATTTATAAAGTTATGGTTAATTATTAATAAAAATGTCACATCAAAATATGGTAATCTTGATATTATTGAAATATATACATACATGTCGCAGTGAATGGTATTTACATGTTTACGGTGTGCTTCTTGATCACGCAAACCGGTACTGACGTTCAAATGCGTTACTGGCGCCGCTATGTTCAATATTTCACACGTTCCAAAATTGCCATTTACTTAAAAAAATGCAATGTTTTTCATAATACGCTATGTTATTATAGCTGCATTTCATGCATATCTTTGCTGTCAAGCACACAACCACTATTAACTGTTGTCAGACCGGAATTATGTCAGCAAGAATGCAATAGTACACATCGTGTACACGACAATGAGTTGTGCAAAAACTCAATATATATAAAACCAAAAGCTAATTGTACCGACTCAGAAATAGCTTTGTAATAGTTATTATGACTGCGTCGTAGTATTAGCTGGCAGAATTGCCACTCCTGATGTGTGCCTCGGCTAAAACTAGAACGATAAAGTAAAGTAAAATATATATAGATGCTACAAAAAGAACATGAAACCAAAAGCCTAAAGCGGAAAACTGTTAAAATCATATGAGTAATCATTTAGGTGTCTTTAACTACGACAGTCAGCAGTTCAGTTAGCTGACTAAACCAGGTGGATATGAAAGAGTAACATGAGCTGCATTTCGAACATAGAGAGTTATTAACTACTCTTATTTGACATGGCGTTATTTTCCGTATCTGATGACAGCATTTGATGACTTGCTCGTAACTGGCTGTCATAGTTCAGAACAGGCAAAGCTCATAGGAGTATACGGTGGAGACTATACCCTCAAAGGCCTCGAACTCGAACATTCTCCTCTCGGCGCTGTGTCTATACCACCCCCACGAGCGACCACTTTCCACGCCCCACACATACATGTTGCATTCCTCCCTCCCCACCGAGGGAACTCCCTAAACCTAAACTCTCGTGGGGTAGCCGATGCCTGAGTAACTCGTCCCCCAGCGACCCTCCCGTGTGACCTCGGACTTTGAGCATGTATGGTTAAGAACATATATATATACAGTTAGTAAAAAGCGCTTGCAACAAGCGTATTTATTTAGAAATAATTTTGTCACTTTTTACTTTATTAGACGGTCATGTCAGCTGATACTCGATGTTTACATAATGGAATAGAATTGACAATTCAGGTAGTTGAAAACAAGAAGCATGGACCACCCCTTTTATGCACACTGTATCCAACTGGACCCAACGTACGTTGCGAAGCGTTGTCTTAGCTATGTGTGTCGTATACTGTATGTTTGTTCGTACGTTGTTAATGGCTAGCGTTGTGAGGTTCCTTAAGGAACTGAGCAACACCTTCTAGATAGCTCACTGGCTAACGTTCGCCACTTTCCTCATACAACCAGTGTTCGATCACTGCGTGGGGTGAGTTTGTCAAATATTGAGCGATACACAAATTCAGTCGTGCATTAAAGGGTTTATCCTTAAAAATCGTCTCAATGTTTATTTACGTTATAAAATATAATTTAATATTTTAACTGTGTTTCTTTAACTTTAATTTTCAACATATTTGTAATATTTATTCAAAAATTATTTAATATATATTTTGAGTCAGCTTGCCTCTTAAGCATCGCACGAATATTTCTTAATAGTTTTGGCGGATTTGACTAAAATTTATGGGCTCGATATGGTTACTTACCCTTTATAATGAATATGGGTTTTTAAAATTAGGGTCGTTAGGGTCAAATTTATAGAAAGTATCACAATTGCTAACAACCCGCGAGTAGCTTGACCAATGTGAATCAAAATGTTCGCCATATATATACATCATCACGCAATGGCGTGCCTGGGGAAGGGCTATACCTATTGTTTTTGCGTATGTTTGCGCTCTTGATATAAAAGTTCTATTTTTCCGATATCAAAAACACGAAATTCCAAACCCCCTTAGCGCAAATTTTTCACAGGAACAATCTCTTAGCAAAAATTCAGGCAACGCCTCTGTCATTACGTGATATATTATATACTGTTGATTTGCTCCCTATTTCAACTTTTTAGGCGAACGGGTTTTCTTTCAGCGCAACAATGAAATCGGTAAATATTCTGTCACGAAACCAGTTCTGTGTTTAACAATTTGCTGCAGTTTCGACATGACGATTGTTGACCGTGGAACACACCATTTTGATCTTAGCAACTACATACGCAGCCGACCATGATGTTCAGTCAGACATTAGGTAGGGTCATTACATGATTTTTAAACTTAAACTATTTAGTACCAATAAAAGGGAAATTAAAAACTCCAAATTTTACAAAGTGTTTAGTAGTTATATACACATGAAAACTATTAACATCGCAACACTTTCACTTTCAGTAGACAAGTATCATAACCAAATATAAAGTAAAATGTGTTGCTAACGCAACTACAGTATAATGTAGCCGAGACATTTGTCGGGAAAAATATTACAGCTATATGAGAAACATTATGTTTATAAATAGTGCATACATGTTCAAAGGAGGTAAGAAGTCGCCTCCTGAGGCATCAGAACACCCTGCCAGGCGGTCCGACCCTCCCCCTTCTCCCGAACGCGCCCGGCTGACCCACTCGCCGACGTGCTGGCCCCCGTCCCCGACGGGGTGACCCCTCACGAGGACCCGTCTACCCCTTGAAATCTTGCACCTTGAGCGTGTAAGAAATAGTGAGAGCCAAGTTTCAACAACACCTTGGTCAGTAAACGACAAATCGTTGTTTGTCCAGGGAACACTAATTTGTCCGTTATGTACCTATCAAAACTTCTAAAACAATACTCTGCGTGCCGTCTTTAAAAATTGACACGCCTAAAATATGCTAATTCTGTCTTATGTGAAACGGAAGGAATAACGTTATGTGCCTAAAAAGAATCTTAGTACGTGATTGATGTTAAGTGATCGCTTAGGCTTAATTAAGCCTTATATGATGACGTAAGCTTAGGCTAATGTCGAACGAATTACTATATCAAAAAATTGCACTGTTTGCAATTCCCCTGCGTCGCACAGCTTGGCTTGCTTCTATCAAATTCTCTGGCTGCAGTACGTTTCTTATTCTGCATAAGCTTTATTTAGCTGATGAACATACTTTATTTGTTCGCACTTTCTGCATGTACAGCCGTAAAACAGTAGGGGTACTAGCCGGAAACCGTTACATCTCTAGCAAGTACTGCATTAGTTGACCTTGCGAGCCAAATATATGATTGCTTTACGGTTATGATGTAAAGATCACCACTTGAGATCAGCCGTCTGTCAGTTTGACCCAACACAAAGCCAGGGCGCTAGACTCGCGACGTTTATAAATACAACTATTGGTATAATGATTACTGCCATTCCATCAAGGGATCATTATGTATTTGTGAAAATCCGTAGCTTTAGTGTTGTGCATAGAGTGTGATAACAGCCTTCATTCAATAGCGATGAATTCGACGTCAACAGAAATATTATCTGAGTAGTAAATTTCATATAATAGTAACTACTCTCCTAGAAACTTCACGTATGAATTAAAGCGTGTTCCACACAGTGTTGAAGAAACATTTGCTACATGAATGGTTTATCTGCGAGCCTTGTGAACTGGATGTTAAGCTGCTGGGACGCTGTTGCTCGGTTCCTTACCGAACCTATCAAAAGGAACTAACAACAAAGTATGTTTAACTGTACAATAGACGACGAACTCCGTCACTGTAATGCACCACAACCCTCATAAAATCTATTTTAAATAACTGTCCATGAAAGGATTATGACAACGAATCAAAACTATCGTCTTTACTTCGTCTTGCAAAGATTAACCTGCATCGTACATGTATCAGCACAATATTGATAGTGCTCATAGCGTGTCTCATCATTCCAATGTACGTATATATGTATAGATTTTTCCACCTGGTCACAATTTAAAATATAGCTTATAATTTTCATGAAACCTCAACACATGAAATTTGCGTTATTTTGAAAATATGCATAAAAACACATACTAATCACAAACACAGATGCTTTAGAATTATTGTCTATATATTCGTTGTTAAACAAACAAAATCCCTGTTTTGACAATAGCCAAAAAATAAATAAGGTTTCTGTTGTTATAGAGTACGATAGAAGATAATTAAGTTTAGGAAATTTGTTTTCAAATTATTACATTTTACTTGACTAATACTATTTTTAGACATTATTCAATTAGAAACTAATCCCAGAAACCGAGCGACTATCGATTGGTCGGTACCGAAAAACGACCAAACAAATATAATATTATACGAAAGGCTTTCATTTATTCGGCACAGACAAGGTTTCAAAGACAGAGTTGATAATGATAAATAAAAGGAATACCTATGTGTTAATGGACTTTATACCAAGCGCTTTGGAAAGAGTAATATTATGTTAATGGCAGTGTGAGAAGGAGAAGGATTGGTTCAGAATGTATGTAACTCTGTCAACGCCTGAGACACAAACGTAGGTAATTCATTTCGACTCCGTTTCAAAGGCAAAGTTGATAATGATAAATAAAAGGAATACCTATGTGTTAATGGACTTTATATCAAGCGCTTTGGAAAGAGTAATATTATTTTAATGGCAGTGTGAGGAGGAGAAGGATTGGTTCAGAATGTATGTAACTCCGTCAAAGCCTAAGACACAAACGTAGGTAATTCATTTCGATTCCGTTTCGTGAAATATTGAAATTTCAGAATCAGTTTCGCACGTTACAGTGCGCAGAGTCAACGAGTATATTTGCACCCGAAAGACCTCGCCATAGATGTGGTAAAGAAGGATTATCGCTGTGTTTTTGCCTGAATTTAATGATATGCCATCACTGATCTAATGGCGTTTATGTAATTTGTAAAGTGTTTTGTTTTGCACTCCTGAGCCTATTTCAATCATAAATATTAATAGATGTTGCGTTTTAGGCTGCACATTTAAATAACACGGTGATATCGTGAAAGATCCATGAGGCTAGGTTGATATAAATTATTAGTTATCATTAAACAAAAATCGGGTTTAACTGTTTGATGAAATATGCCGATAACAGAGGTGTGTGCGGATAAGGGTATCCGCGGACCGGGTTGGGTCAAAACTTGAGCCCGCGGGCAGCAGGCACCCGCAGGCAGGGAGTACTCGTAACGTTCACAAGTCTACATGTTTGTTTCGGAGTAAACG
>JASANE010013240.1:0-59898 GCA_030248225.1 Trileptium ribeirensis
TGAAGTGGGACTGTCGACAACAACATCTGATGGGAAACATCTGATCACTTTGGGTACCATATCAAATATTACTGAATACTTCGACGATTACACCATTAACCTTTTCCCTCATTCGCATAGTATAATACATTTGGTACAGAGTGCAATGTGAAGCGACGCGCCAACCAAGTTTGTCATCCGGCCTACGTTTGCGTGCGTTCTTATTCGCTCGCGTCGTGATGTCCCTTAATGAACCGAAAAACAGCTCCTAAATAGCGTAGTGGGTAGTGCCCGACGCTCGCAGCCAAACAATACAGCACCAAGCCGATGAAATGGCAAATTTGTTCAACGTTGTAATAAACACAATTTATTAAGCATTAGTTCGTGCGGAAAACGGTTATTATTAAGTTAGCTTATTAAACCGAAATAAAATTGTTGAACATTGCGAGATTAAAAATTTCATATATTTAAATAGAAATTTTTGCTTTCTGTGTATATCTTCTTCTTCCGTTCGATAAACCAAAAATTGCATAGAATATGCACGTTTCCTATGAGCCCATAAAAGAAATACGATACCAGAAAAAAAACGTAGTAAACATCAAACTTTTTATTTAGAAGTAATTGCTACATAAGTGCTGCAGCGAAAGTAATGTGCAATCATTGCAACTTTAACAACGCATTAAAAGCCTTGAGCTGGAATAATGACAATATGTCTAGATGGAAACGATATATCACTGGCCACACATTATATATGTCTATTTGTCGCAAATTTCAAACAGTCAGTGGCAGCGAAACCAACTGCCGAATATAAACAAAATCACCCACACCATTCAGGAGGTATGTAGTATGTACACATAATACTGCACAAAAATAGCTAAATTTGTCAGCCTTATTTCATATAATGCAACATAGCTATTTATCGTGATGGCCTCGGACATCTACGGACAATCCAATATAAAAATTGTCAGGGAGTACCAAAATTCCAGTTTTATTAGTATGATAATAAAAACGAAATATATACTCTTTGTGTTCGCCCAGGTATTTTTGATTAGGCGATAGTCCATTAAACATTTACGTATTTATAACATTTTGAATATTTATATTTATTTGGAATTATAACAACTGCATACAAATCGTTGCAACTGTTACGAGTAAAACATCAAATTCACTTTCAGCCCACCCGTATCAATTATTTTAAGCCGAGGATTTAATAGGATTGCGAGAACTTTATTATCTTTTAATTGATCAACTTTTAGCTCTAAATTTTTTGCTCAGCGGTTGACGACCTTGTAAATTTCAGTCATGTAAAATATATGGTTTTTCGGAAAAATTTCCTCGGGCTGCATCACAAGTAGCTAAACCAGAATATAAGCCACTTACGTGCAGGATCGAAGATGGTCATAACAATTGGCGGGACATCTAGGGAATATAAAAACTACAAGACCACATTATTAAAATTATTTATAATAAAATGAACAATCAAAAACAAAATATAATTAAATGCAAACACCGAACATTGAAAACAGCGTACAGAACAGTTCCGCGGAGTTTACGCAAAAAGCAATCGCGCATAGAGCGGTAACACACCAGCAGTTTGAATCGGGCTATGAATATTAAATTGATTTTAGTACTAAATATAAAAACAAATTTTTATATAATGTGGTGGAAGGATAATGAACTCCAAATAGCTACTACAGCATATTTGCATAAATCGGAAAGATATAAAGTTATTAAGACGATCGTAACACAGCAAAATTGAGGCTACACGTGTATAACTAGGCATCCATAACCGAACTGCTAGGGAGTTTATCAGAGTATTAAACACTATGGCAAACTAAATGAAATGAGTCATAAATCTATTTACTATATATATTCCTGTAACCATACTGTGCTGATGTTTTGGGACATATTCTGTCGAGCATAAAAAGTATATATATGGCTACCATTCATGAAATAGGTAGGCAAAAATTCCTTAGTTTAGAGAAGGCTGAGATAGGTCCAACGCTACGAGAGTGAACTTTTATAACTACAATCATAGTCAAAAATATAGTTAAATAGATCCGATAGATAACTGCTTAGGACTGCTTTTTTTTCAACTGAACCGGAGAAACAATTCGCAAAAATATTTTTCCGGGCAGCCACAATCACCCCCAAAATGTTGGAGTGCAAATGGCGCCAGCACCCCCTCCTCCACAACTATGGTGACACACCTGTTTGAAAGTAAGATACAACATATAGCTGTACGATTGAAACTGATTCAAACCCCAGACATTATTGCTGAAAACAAACTGTTTTCAAGCAAAGCATTCCATTAATCATCAAATTTCCTCTTAAACCCTAATCTTGAGACACAGCTCATTATGTAATTGCTAAAATAATGATTTAAGTTTAAGTATTAGTACCGTGTCGCGCAAATGCATTTTTCAAGTAGTTCCTTGAAATTTTTTAACAAAAAATATCAGTAACGACCCTTGAAAACCCTTGAAATATTATCTAAATTACCCTTGAAAACCTTTGAACGCTGTAATGTAACGTCCCTCAGGGTTACTTGGGCCAGCAGAAGGTCGGTCCACCAGGGTAGTCGCAAGTTCTTCAAAAGTGGAGGGACAAGGCGCTAGTAGAGCAATACGTAACTGAACGAAGTACAAAAAAAAAAAAACGTATTGCTGGCGCTGTTATAAAATTTGCGATCAAAATTTGAGCTCAACCTTTTTCAGATAAGTGTTCAGTGTTCATTACGTTTAACAGTGTTCATACGTTCAAACTTGCAAAAAATGCAAAAAAGATGCTTTCAAATTCTGATCAAAATATGAGCTCAATTTGAGCACAAAATTTGAGCGCCTGAACACGCCTTAAAGGCTGTACAAAGTTAGGAAACTAACATCATGCTCATACATACCGGCAGGGGGGGTAGGGGGGAAACCCCCCCTGAGGTCCGGACCCCCCCTGCGGCCGAAAAGTCCAGGGGGGGTTGCGCCCTGGGGGTGCGCAGCACCCCCCCCCCCCCGGGGTGCGCAGCACAACACTTGCGCAAATTGTGCCTGCTTGTTGCTAGTGGTGCATATTCAGCTGTAAATTTGTGGAAAGCTTTTTGTTGAAAGGCGTCATTCCCTGAAATAAAAGTTAACCGAAATACTTATTTATATACTAACTAGATTTAGACATTGAATGTCTGCTATGGTCCACGGTGGATTAACCACGATCTCAGCACTAAAATAGCACTGGAACACTCCATCGCCGTAGGAGTCGCATTCGATAGCTAAGCAGACAAAAACCACGGGCGAGCTTTCTTATGCCACAGACCCATACCACATGAAATTGCTCAATTTTTACTTAGTTGTCATTTCATTTGTTTCTGAATTTGAGAGATTTCCTATTTGAGAGATCAGTGATTGCTCAAATAATTTACAATTACAATACAAATTATTACATGCACAGAGATGCTTTGTTTAACTGCTTCAGCGGGTTCGTTTTACCACCGGAAACTATTACCAATAATTTATGTTGTGAACGGCACTCTAATATTTAAATAGTCGCACGCTGGGCTGCGCCAAGACCTGGCATACGACATTGAAACATGACATTA
Organism: Trileptium ribeirensis; assembly: GCA_030248225.1. Lineage (NCBI taxonomy): Eukaryota > Metazoa > Nematoda > Enoplea > Enoplida > Thoracostomopsidae > Trileptium > Trileptium ribeirensis. The sequence goes on from JASANE010013240.1 coordinate 3,566, forward strand.
TTAATTAGTTTGATATTCTCTGTTCAGCCAGACAAAGCATACGCGAGCAACCACTGATCTCGAGCAATGATTTCTCACGATCTATTGATCTTTATTGGTAACCTTCGTCACTGCTAATTTAAAAACGTTAAAAACGAATCTGCGAATATCTCAAGCCCAAGACAGTACACTGTGTTACGGTAGACACTGTGTTCACTGAATGCATATTTCACAAATAACTGTTCAAAAAGCTACCGCGCTGTTTTCATGTTATGAATATCTATTGCCAATTTTAAAAAACTACTTTGCTTTCTTTTAATGAAGGTTATTCGTGCTGGAACATATTCTGAATTCTGTTGCTAATCTAGCATGATTTTTCAGCTCTGAAACAGGCATGTATATACAAATAATAGTTTGAAATATACCGGGGAAGACAAGTTTCAACCAAAAAATTTTCTAACAGAGACAGCTAAATCAACAAGTGTCTTTGATTGTCCTAACGAGCGTTCTGGGACCGAATCGGCACCAGTTTAGGCAGAGATAGATTAAAATAACTGAATGAATTACTGTAGATCAACAAATACGGTGAAAAAACGTGCGCAATGTGCGCCTTCGCGTTTCTTGCGGTGCATGTAGACAAACTGAACATGTAGGTGAAAAACATACATCCGACGATCAAAAAAAGGTCCTCGCGAGACCGACCCGCCCTAGACAAATTTGGCCGGCCAGTGGGGGGGTTCCCACCCTTGAGATGGCCGCGACCCTGCCCCCCCCCCACCCCGTGGGGGCCTCATCCCCCCTGGCATGACAGACCGTCGGCATGTATGATCATGCTGATAGGATTGGTAATTTTTAAAGTCTCGTCACACAAGATATCTGTGTAAAGTCTTAAAGTATACGACTTTGAAGCAGATACGGTGACGGTAAACACGTTTGTTAACTGAATGTACAAGACAACAAGCAAAGTCAGCATTCTGAGACAACACTAAAAATAATCGTAACGTAGGAAAATTGTGAGATAAGTGAAAATTGGGATTTTAGCTTTAAGGTAATTACCTAGAGAATGATTATTATCTTTATTAATGTCTTTCTATTTATAAGTATATTTGACACAGCATTTCAAATCTAGGCGGATTTAAAAGTTTGGATCGATATCAAAATTTTGATCGTATGATTTAGGAATTCTCCATGATTGGAACCAAAATAATCTTGCACCACTCATTTACACACTTTGGAAGCCTATGCAGCTAAATTGTTTCCGGAGGCGGACGCTATCAAGATTACGTTCATAAAGGAATGCGCATTTGCATTAGGAAAGGTCGTTGCAAATTAAAGCTTTTTTCAGTATAAAAACAAAAACAGACCTAAAACTACCGCCATTATATTAAAGATTATTGCTGAAAAATTGCGCCTGATACGGAAGGAACAGTATGAAATTTTGGCATTATAAAGCCGCGATGAAAACCTATGTATTCCAAAACTTGACTGTTTCGGAATAAATAGGTTCTCAAATTCTTTAACCTTTTTGTTTTTTTCTTAAGATTACCGTGTCATAACTAAATATTTGAGGCAATATTAATAAACGACGCAGAACAATATATAATATACGTTGTAAAATTATCTTATACTTCATTGGACTAAAAATTCTGTTGTTTTATAAATGTTGCAATATGTAAGCATTTCATCTGTTGTATTTCATGCTAACAATTTAACATGAAGTCAAACTACAGAAAGAAATTATAACATAGCGTGTTTATCAGTGTGACTGCATTGTAAATATCATGTTTTCTGCTTGCATATAATATTGTAATATAGTTCATATAGTGAAAGCCGTGCATACAATGTTTGAATGCACGGTTAGCTATATAACAAGAGCCCTGTAGCATAGGGCAGCAGTGCGTTCAATGAATGATTTGTACTCACAGTAACTCGTTCAAACACGTGCTATCGCACTCGTCTGAGCTCGTCACAAACCGTGTGTTCAAATCTTTGAACGCACTATTGACTATGCTACAACTATTACTTGACCTTTTTCTTCAACAACAACTTATTCCTGTCTTAAAATGTATTATGTAGTCAGGTAAACTTAATAAATATTTTAGCTTATTAAAAGAGTGTTCTTACACTGTTGATAACGAAAAAGATAAACGACCACGGTGGTTGCAGCAACTCGAAGGTGAAGAACAGAAAGAAGTGTCGGACGAACGACGTATGCTGTCACGATATGGCATTTGGCTGTTGGTTGGACTGTGCACACCAACCGAAAAATCACCCATGGTTAGTTAGGTTTTTAGTCGCCGTTTTTTGAACCGTCTGAATGGCATTGTCGACGATGAACCATGGAACTTACAAAAACTGACATCTATCTTCGAGTATAAGAAGAAAAAATTGCTTCAAATACACGTTATTATGGCCATTTGGAACCAATAAAATGGTCATATGGATTCAATGTTGTGTTTTACGAATGCATATGACATACAACCTGATTGTCGTAGACAGGTTGGCATCGTTATTATTTTTTACGTTTGGATGCTAGTGCATAATTGACTAATAGGATTTCGTTTTTCTCTCAGACTATCTGAATGCCGCCGTACTAGTAGCTGTAATTAGCGTGAAGCCGCCGTACTAAAATGTGCTAGTAGATTTAATATAATGTGCTCAACATTTGGGTTTAATCCTTTCATGCGCACTGGGTCCAATGCTGGTGTCCAATAGACCCAATGCACATTGGGAGTCGTTGTGTTTACTGAGTTTGTCGTATGTCGTACGTTTGAACGTGCGTTGTTATTCGCGCACGTTGTGAGGCTCTTTTAGGTAACCGAGCAATATATCCCAGACAACTCAGTCATTTGCGTACGCGAGTTTCACCCGTACGTTCCGGGTTCGATCCTTGGCGCAGGTTTAAGTTTGTCAAACATTGCACGATATACAAAGTAATTCGGGCATGAAGTTGTTAAAAGTTTTAATAGGCTTTACTCTGTCAACATTAGGCAATCGGTACTGTAATGTTGTAACTTATAGTCCTGAAATGAAGTTTTTAGCTTAAATTAAAGAGGCACAAGCAATATATGAAACCATAGTTATTTGCATGTTGGTAACACTTTTATAATGTCGGGTGGCACGAAAGACTCAAATGCTATGCTTATACATCTATAATTACCACTGCTTTAACGCTAGGTAACGGCAAATGTTAATTCGGCCAAAATGCAGATTTCAACTCTGTAATTCCTGAACTCAAAGGTAAACATATTACGTTACAGTTAGTTGTTGTAGACAAGGGTAGGCGTTCCCGTCTAAATCTTAGAACTATTGTGACAAAGTCTATATTAAAAAGGATACTCTATCAAACGCACATAATCAGTAATAAAGAATTCAGTGTTTTAGTGAAAATTATCAAGCTAAACTTGATAGCATAGCTAGTGTTTATAATATTCGCGGTATTTACCATATAGGTCTTGAAATTTTGTTCCAAATCTAACGGGTGTTCACATTACGTCCGATAGTTTCGATGCATTCCGATCCGCATCGCACGTGTATTGTATACAGACCGGTCACGTTGCATGTGATATGAACCGACGTCGATCTGATCTGACAGAGCATGCACCATTTGGGGATATAAATAGGAGATAATATATAATAAGTAAAAAAAAAGATAAGAGCAAAAGAAGAATAGAGTTTAGTGTATTGAATCGAATGGAAAAAGAAAAAAAAAAAGAACGGAATGGAAAAATAAACAAAAGAACGGAGAAGAGGAAAAGCAAAAAAATAAAAAAAAGAGAAAAAGAATGGGAAATTCAAAAAAATAGACACGCAAAAATCCAGCCAACAAAAACAATAGAAAGAACATGTCTGCCACTCCCTGGAGATAAACAAAAATACAACAGCCAGCACCCACCCTAAAGATCCATGCAAAGAAGAGAGACAAGCTAAACAACTCAGCTCAAGAAAGCAAAGCGAACGTAAGCTAGGGCCTGCGAAAAAAAAATACTACAGACACACTCACTAAAAAAAAAAACAGCCCGCCAAACTCAAAATCCAAAGCCAAACAAATCAAATGCAATGCAAATATCACCATAACCTAACATCACTAAACACCAAATTCCAAACATTAAAGATAAAAACAAAAGACAACTAAATCCCTCAACCCTCAATGCGTAGGAACAGGCACCTCACCCAAAAACCAAAAACCCAGACTCCCCACTACACATAACTCATACTTCATACACCACACCACCCCACGCCCCTCGCAGAAAGAAAAAAAAAAAACTAAAAACACAAAAAACTTTGGACCAACTAGCACCAAGCCACAAAAATAAGAAAAATACAATCAAAACAATCTAAACAACATACTAACCACTCAACACCACAACACCAACAACCAAACCCCACAATGATCAACAGAAGAAACCTTATGCGACGTTCACGTTATAATATCCACCATGTTTGGAACCTATGTACCACACACAGTGTCAGGCACACTGTCGGTAATAGGGTGTCTTAGGCACCCGATGTTTTTAATAAATTTTTTTCAAGGGTAGCTAGCTAGAGGTATAGCTACTTTTCGACGGTGTCAAGCACACCGTGTCTTCTTTGTAGTTTTTGACGGTGTGCGGCATAATCTTGTCAACATTCATATGGTCTAGATACAATTACTGAGATTTATAAAAAATCTACACAGCATAGCTGACTAATATATCGCATTAGCTACAGAAGATATCCGTTACTGCTAATTCGCGCGAAATTGGTAGCTAAGGGTGTGTACGACACCGTAAACAAAAAATGTGGTAGCTAGGGGTGTGTCGTACACCATCGGAAATTGGTTTACGGTATGGGTGTGACCCTGACTGTCTATACGGTAGGGTCGCGACTACAGGGGTACAAAAGTTCCAAACAGCGGGGACATTATAACGTGAACGCCGCAGAAATTAACGAAATACTTCTGAAATACCTTCCTTTGGTTGAATGTCCTTTGATTGAATGTATTTTGGGTGTGCCTACAACTGAGAAATAAAGATTTTATTTAGTTTATATAAGATCGCTTGTGTTGATACCAAATTACTATGGATTCTGGCGCTCGTTGTTTATAATGCTTGAGAGACACTTTACTGACTAATCCAGGTTCTTAGCAAATAAATGGGGACTATTTAATGACAAACTGTAAGGACCGCAATGAATGGTTCTACGAATCGTGGGTTTTTAACATACAACTAGTTTTCGTCTAATATTTTGGGAATTAACATATAATATTGTCATTAAGTTATTCCCTGATTCAGTTTAAATTTAGATGTCACCGGAATACCAAAACTCTGTGTTGGGGGTTCAACAGTGGTCTAGTTTTGGTGCTTGCACGAATATAAGCAAAACACTGCTTTTCACTTAGCTTTTAGCAGGATGTTGCGTGCAGTGGTTCTCGTACGATAATTTTGGGAATCAAGATATATGATTGTTATTAAGCTACTCACTGATTCAGTCGATTTAGACGCAACTGGAACGGCATTATAACGTCTGAAAAATGAATTTGTTTGTGAAACTAACTATAAGCATTGATTTAGACGCAACTGGAACAGCATTAGAACGTATGAAAAATAAATTTGTTTGTGAAACGAGCCATAAGCATTGATTTAGACGCAACTGGAACAGCATTGGAATGTCTGAAAAACGAATTTCTTTATGAAACTAACTATAAGCATTGATTTAGATGCAACTGGAACGGCATTAGAACATGTGAAAAACGGATTTGTTTGTGAAACTAACTATAAACATTGATTTAGACGCAGCTGGAACAGCATTGGACCGTCTAAAACGAATTTGTTTGTGAAACTAACCATAAGCATTGATTTAGACGCTACTGGAACAGCATTAGAACGTCTGAAAAATGAATTTGTTTATGAAACTAACCATAAGCATTTGGTTTAGACGCAATTGGAACGGCATTAGAACGTCTGAAAAAAATGAATCTGTTTGTGAAATCAACTATAAGCATTGATTTAGACGCAACTGGAACAGCATTAGAACGACTGAAAAATGAATTTGTTTGTGAAACTAACCATAAGCATTGATTTAGACGCAACAGGACAGGAACAGCATTAGAACGCCTGAAAAATGAATTTGTTTGTGAAACTAACCATAAGCATTGATTTAGACGCGACTGGAACAACATTGGAATGTCTGAAAAACAAATTTGTTTATGAAACTAACTATAAGCATTGATTTAGACGCAACTGGAACGGCATTGGAACGTCTGAAAAATGAATTTGTTTGTGATTGGCTTCCCGATGTAGTGACAAGTCATTTCGAAGTCTTCGTTGAATGTCTTCTGCCACGACCACCAGAGTATGCTCGCGTTGGTGGAACATGGTAAGAATCAGTCTGTATATTATCATGGGATATATCAATAGTTTGAGTTGCTCATAAGAGTTAATCAGATGTGTTTGTTATAGGCACGGTTTCTGGAATGAAGCACAATAGTAAATACAGAAATCATTATGTACAAACATGCTTCAAAGCTGTTAAATTTATAAATTTATTTCGTACATATTGGTTTTTCGCAAACTTAGAACGGTGCAAATTGTTTTAGTCAGTGAATGAGAGGTCTGCAAGGCACAGAACTATCACAGGCTTTACATTAATTATTGTTTTAGATTTTTAAGCCACTTAAATAGTTAGTTTATTCATAGTCAATTTCTCGCCATTCAAGCTTCAGTACGAATACGTAATCAAAATTTAATGTCAAAGAACTCCAAATTTTCAGAAAAGACTACAATACACTGCGCAAGATATTGACCCAGATAGCGCTCCAGCGACCGATTGAACAAATGTAAAATTTTCCTGATACAGAATCTACAAGTTTCTATTAAAGTACAATAATATTCTTTTCAAAAGGATTCTGGTCAAAATAATGCCTTCCATAAAAACAGGGCTGCAGCCAGAAAGGGTTTTGAAATTCTATTTGGGTTTCGTGTCAGGAAAGACAGCCAGTACCAGGTTCATCTATGAAATGATAGATAAAAATGTTTGGAATTTGCACACGATAGGAGGTGAAATTATTCAACCAAGTCCACATAACAAATTTGAATGCTCAAAAATAGGCAATATAATACTTCGGTTTGCTTAATGTATGCTTAGTCAAGACGTATTTGTTTAAGGGACCGATTATCCAGTCGCACTGATCAGTTGAAAGAAGGATTGTCGAGAATTCTGGCATTGAGCACACGATAAGAGGTGAAATTATTCAACCAAGTCCACATAACAAATTTGAATGCTCAAAAATAGACAATATAATACTTCGGTTTGCTTAATATATGCTTAGTCAAGACGTATTTGTTTAAGGGACCGATTATCCAGTCGCACTGATCAGTTGAAAGAAGGATTGTCGAGAATTCTGGCATTGAGCACACGATAAGAGATGAAATTATTCAACCAAGTCCACATAACAAATTTGAATGCTCAAAAAAGACAATATAATACTTCGGTTTGCTTAATGTATGCTTATTCAAGACGTATTTGTTTAAGGGACCGATTATCCAGTCGCACTGATCAGTTGAAAGAAGGATTGTCGAGAATTTTGGCCTTGATTCCATACGACATCATAACTTACAACGTAAGCTTTAGCTTATAAGATTCGGGTATGCTGTGTTACATTTATATAACTACTCATGCGTTTGTAGCATCACTGAAATCCCCATTCTAAATGTAAATAAGCGAATTCATAAGAGTGCTTTGGACTTTTAATAGTTCAAGTGATGGAAAGTAGAAGCCAAAGTTTCCACTATAACACATTCGCAAGGACGAAGAATGATAGATAAATCGAAAGATGGTCACACATGGGTTTTGTATGCAGCTAATCGCCGTGCAACAAAATTGTGTAGTTATTTGAACAAGTTCAAGTGATGGAAAGTAGAAACCAGAGTTTCCACTATAACACATTCGCAAGGACGATAGAATGAAAGATAAATCGAAAGATGGTCACACATGGGTTTTGTATGCAGCTAATCGCCGTGCAACAAAATTGTGTAGTTTATTTGAACAAGTTCAAGTGATGGAAAGTAGAAGCCAAAGTTTTCACTATAACACATTCGCAAGGACGATAGAATGAAAGATAAATCGAACGATGGTCACACATGGGTTTTGTACGCAGCTAATCGCCGTGCAACAAAATTGTGTAGTTTATTTGAACAAGTTCAAGGAATGGAAAGTAGAAGCCAGAGTTTTCACTATAACACATTCGCAAGGACGATAGAATGAAAGATAAATCGAACGATGGTCACACGTGGGTTTTGTATGCAGCTAATCGCCGTGCAACAAAATTGTGTAGTTATTTGAACAAGTTCAAGTGATGGAAAGTAGAAACCAGAGTTTCCACTATAACACATTCGCAACGACGATAGAATGAAAGATAAATCGAACGATGGTCACACATGGGTTTTGTATGCAGCTAATCGCCGTGCAGCAAAATTGTGTAGTTATTTGAACAAGTTCAAGTGATGGAAAGTAGAAACCAGAGTTTTCACTATAACACATTCGCAAGGACGATAGAATGATAGATAAATCGAAAGATGGTCACACATGGGTTTTGTATGCAGCTAATCTCCGAGCAACAAAATTGTATAGTTTATTTGAACAAGTTCAAGTGATGGAAAGTAGAAGCCAGAGTTTTCACTATAACACATTCGCAAGGACGATAGAATGAAAGATAAATCGAACGATGGTCACACGTGGGTTTTGTATGCAGCTAATCGCCGTGCAACAAAATTGTGTAGTTTATTTGAACATTGATTTGGCTACAATTAAATATATTTACCGGTTTAATTGTTTCGCTTGTTTATTGCAATCCGACAACGCTCACATCTTGCTGTATGTGCACAGGATTGCTTCGTGGTCAACCATTGAGTCAGTGTGCAAAAACACACATTTATAATATTAACTCCTCTTATATGTATTATAAAATATCCATACAAATCTAAGTTTTAGCAAATTTAGATGCTTAACCATTTTTCACGTAGATCATGAATGAAGTAAAAATGGCCTTATGGTTTGCATTATATATATAATTCCTGTAGTACATAGTGCGACAAATACTCTGAGGAGTGTAGTGATGTTTGAAAGAAATAATTCTTTATATGTCTAAATAGTAATATTTATTAATTCTTTATGTATCTAATATATAATAATTCTTTATATACCAAAAATTGTGTTATATCTTTCTGGCTCACTTGTTCATAAATTTTCAGGCATGGGATCGTATTATGCCATACTGGCTTGACGCTATTGCTACCGACATACCAGAAAGTGATCAGCAGGAACTCAAAATACTTCTTTGGTATGTTTTCCCGGCTTAAATAATACTCGTATTGAGGAGCGTATTTTCTATTCTTTCCGCCTGCGAACTCTTACTTTGATACTCAACAGTATATTTATCGTTCAGTGGGAGACCTAACATACTAAAATTACTTTTCCAAAGTAAATTGGTGCAATATAATCATAGAAAAAAAAACTAAAACCTAGAGTTTCGTTACCTAGTGAGACATCTGAATCTTATAAGTCCAATGACAAACATGGTTTATATTCCCAACTTTATGCAATTTAAGCCATAGCTTCAAGCAAAAAAACTGAAATTCTATAAGTTGTTGTATATGATTGTGTATGCTGTTTTTTATTGTTGACAATCACAAAAATAGGTGTAAACTGTTTTCGATATATAAGTTAAAATTATTCGGCTGTGGATTCAGTTCCGTATACTCCACGACCACGAATAAAAGAGAGAGTACGACTTCTGGGTAACGAATCCAGCATCCCGAACCTCCTGGAGGCGTAACAAATTGTAAAAATAGCTAACAGCAAAAGAATTTTGCGGACAAATCGTTGAACCATATTACCTCGTGCATTGTACCTCCTCTGGTGTGTGCTCGCCTCACGTCCCGGTGCTTCCTGAACGTCCCACTAAAGAGTTTTCGCCGTCTCCATTGTTTTAGCGCAAATGTAAGTTTGTGGAAATAGATTTTAAATTGGTGCACAGCACACAAGCGTTCCACGCTTTGCTGAAAGGTTGTCATAAAGCAATATAAGGCTTCTTGTAATATTTCGCAGAATTATAGCCAAAAAAATTATTCATTAGCTAAAAATTCTTATCGGATCTTTGTAAAAATATCAAGTGAAAGATCAACGAAACAAATTTTTTCCACATATATCATCTTATGACAAATAGTCACGCAAATATGCACGATTTTGCCAGTTTAAACATTTTAGCAAGATTTTCGAAATCGATATGTGTCCACTGCCGTTCCCACCAGAGGACATTTATCATTTTATCGGATGCCGACTAACATCAGATGATTTCGCAGTTCAGGAACAAGCACTCGACTGGATTCAAGTTAGTATATATTAAACTGATCAACGCAACCTAAGATAACACCGATAATGATAGCTATATTGTATTGTTGTGTCGGTAACAATTATGAGTAATATAAAATTATCAAAGCAAGATATTAACGCTCTCATTACTATTTGCTGTTAAGGCGCTTTACTACAGAGAAAAAAGTTTTGTTTGATTTGTCAGTGTTTTACTTCGATTCAATGCCAACTGTTTTCATGAATTAATTGATGTACTGTAATTGAGTGCTGGGATGTACTGTAAGAGAAACGAGCGTAGCGAAGAATTCTAACTGAACAGATTGATAAATTTCAACAATTTTGCTCAGGTACCTTGTGACCTAAACGCATAACCCCTAATTAGGCTGAGCACATTGACTTGACGTGATAGCTCATTTACGTCTTCAGTTAGATGCAAAAACGGATTTGAACTACTTCAGGCCGTAAAAGTGGACCGAATGGGCTCGGGTCGGGTCAAAAAGGGTATGCCAAAATATGTTATGGATTGTATCACGACAATTTGTGCAGATATCAGGGCTAAATTAGGATTATTTTGCAGAGCAAAAACTCTAACAGCGTATATAGTTCATTGCAACATGGCTTATTTAGGATGCTGGATTTGGGTCCAAAGAGGTTAAAATCGGCCCATGGGACCTAAACTACACGAAACCAGTAACCTATCCGCCATTGCAATAGTGATATGAATGTTGTTGGTCTTATTTTGTAGAGCAATTGACTTTCTATATCGCTGAGCATGGTTCATTACATAGCTAAATAATTAATATACATAAACATATAGTTATATGTTATATATATGCTCTAGATTTATAGCTATTGTCATTATTTACGATACAGTGTTAGGTCTTAGTGGGTTTCAGAATGTGTCGTGAGACCCAAAATACGCGCAAACGGCAGTGTCATTTTGCAGAGCAATTTATCCTCTGTATGGTTACGCATTGTGTTCATAAATACGCAATACGCGGCTACGTCTCCTCAGCCATACATGCTTATGGGTAAGGGAGTTATCCCTCTGAGACGCCGGTTTCTCGTCGGCTCCAAGCGCCAGTCATCCCTCCCTGAGCCCTCCGGTAGCCGGGCGTCAATCTCATAACTGCAGAAAGCGCCGCACCCCTTCCTCTATGCCAGCCCATTCTGGGAGGCCGTAGGCAAACCCCTCCCTCCTCCCCGAGGACCTGGATACCTACTCCCCACCGCGTAGTGGGCTACCCCCCTACCGCCGACGACCCGGTTATTCCCTCCTCAGGGCCTGGCTTTCACCTACCCTCCGTAGCACCTGCCTAGCCCCTCCTCTTCCGACGGCCGGCTACCTAACTTCTGGTACCTCGGACCTCGCTCATATATATATTTTCCTCAACTATCCAAAGCAACATATCGGATATGCGGCTCATTTCGTAGGTTGATGTTTACTACAGCTCTGTACGTCTCTTTAAATTACGTATTCAACTCTTAGATTTACTGCCCCGGGTTATGAGGCTAGCTACCAGTTAATAAGTTTAAGCAAACTGATTTATGGGCCCTGATTGGGCCGACGGGGAAAATCTGGTTTGCATTTAGCTATAACGTTGATATAACACAAAATATACCTAGATGTTGTTTAGAAAGTGAATGTTATCAATGCTTGATCGCGCGCAAAATCGAGGTAATGAAATACAGATTAATACAATAAGCTTTTAATAGTACTCTAATAACTCCAGATTTGTACACAATAGCAATTCAATTCATACAGCTAAAAATTACTTATGCATCATTTACCTTGAGATGTGTGCACCTAGGGCCGAAGTTCGTCACAGAGCCTATTACGGCTCGTGACAAAAAGGCACAGCCCTATCCGGCCCTTCATAAATATACTTGATAGCTAAGCTTAATAGTATGTTTGTACGAACCGAGAGTGGCTGTCTCACGGTTTGATAGCCGGGCCGGACAACTGAAATAATATTTATTACGTTCAGTTTAGCAGATTGTGTTTTACAGGGAAAATATTTAGCTCTAGGCCCAAAAAAGGCAGAGATAAGTAATAAGGTCAAAGTAAGGCGCATAAATAGATACGTAAATATCGCTATATTCAAAATTTTTGTTTATGCGCCTTTTACAATCCAACCTAGTAGCTATGTAAAACGCGCTCTTTCTTACATAAAAATTATGTTTTTGTGACCAGAAGGATGTTTTACGAATATACGATTATATGTATCACCAGTTTCCTTTTTTCGTAATTTTCCATTGTCGTCATATATTTCTGTCTGTTAGAGCCGTTTCCTGCCCTAGTGACTATGTATCAGCCTCGCTTTACTAATCGTTAATGTATTTGTAGGGTCTGGCTCGGCCCTAAAAATGTCACACTAGCTAATCACGGCTAGCCAAGCTTGGCTTTAGAGCCGCCGCAGACTGTGACAAAATCCGGCCATGAAGCACACATATGAAGGTAAATGATGCATTAAGCTGCAAAAATATCGCAAAAAGCACTATATATTAGTGGTGGACAATGGCCGGTTTTAAAGTGAAACGACCGGTCGTCGACGAGCTGGCGGTTAGCGGCCGGCTGTCAACGAACGACTGACCGTCGATCAACGGCTGCCGCTGGATAACCGTTGGCTACCTCCCAGCAGTTGGCCAACGGCCGGTCGACGGCCTAAAGTCTGACTACTGCCTCAACGGCTAGGCGACAACAAACGGAGGACCGACTGTTACGAAGCTTGCCTTACTACGACAGGAAATTAATATTTATAAATGCGTCTTCAGCATTTGTTCAAAAATCGATTTGTGTTAGTTTTGTACGGCATACAATGAAATAGCTAAAGTGCTAAATCCTACACTTAGGCAGCTTATAGCAAGACTGTACTATGTTTAATGCTGGGCGACGGCTAGCTTCAAGGTCTTTAAGCTTGATGCTTATTAGTTATTAACATATATATTTTAATATGTCGGGAGTAGACGATACAAAATTCTTACATGTTGGTTATATATGTGTTAACTGTTCAGCGGGTTTAGCAATAAAGTATATATAATGTGCAGCTCACCAAATTTTAAAACATTGTCACAACCCGACGGTTGTGATAAATATATACTAGGTTCTTTGTAATATTTTCCAGGCGAAAAATTCTTAACATTTATTTAAAACATCCTTTTTTTCACTTAAGAACCTTGTTCAGCAGTAATACTCAAGCATGCTTTCGTTTGTAAGCGGTTTTTAGATCTAACGCAGCAGGTAAGCGAGCGAGTGGAACGAGAATTTTCAATTTTGGCTCTGCAAGGGGATTGAAGGAGGTCCTGTCTGTGTGTGTGTGTGTGTCCGCACTGGATTCTCATAACGGTTAGGCGGAGATTGATGCACAATAGCTCATTCTAACCGCAATGACCGATTTAGGTGTAGTGACGGAGCCCGATTTTTTTGGATTATTTGCCGTGCTAAAAACCATGGGGCAAAATGACGTCAATGTTGGCCGATTTTTTGGGAACCCCCTCCAGTTTTTGCGTGGACTTCTCAAAATAAGTAAACTAGTTACCCGCAAACCAATAGGCCTATTCCATGTAGCTTTACCAGGGCTTTCCAATGATACATAACAAATTTTTCAACTACTTCCCAATCTGGAGTCTATAAGTTATAGTCGGTGCTAAATTTCATATTTTGGTGAAAGGTCGTGGGAAAAGCACCCTAACGTGCTGGTTATTGTTGCTTTTAGTGTCTTATATGGGATTTTCTGGGCAAATAAACTCATTGCAAGTGTTAAAAATACTGTTGGGCAAATATTTTTTACACTTCTGGTTCATACTTGGCATAAAAAATGACGTTTTCGCAATTTTTGGTGAGAAGTCGTGGGAAAAGCACCTGCACATGTGTTTATTGTTGGTTTTAGTGTCGGATATGGGGTTTTCTGGGCCAACAAGCTCATTGCGAGTGTCAAAAGTATTGTGTGGCAAATATTTTTCACACTTCTGCTTCGGGGTATTGTTCTCATCACTCGAATTCTGGCTCGCAAGCGAGCTTCACTAGTTTATGATCATAGGGAAAGAAGCAGACATGGAATTATCCCCCCTGACGGGCCAGAAAACCCCATATCCGACACTAAAACCAACAATAAACACATGTGCAGGTGCTTTTCCCACGACTTCTCACCAAAAATTGCGAAAACGTCATTTTTTATGCCAAGTATGAACCAGAAGTGTAAAAAATATTTGCCCAACAGTATTTTTAACACTTGCAATGAGTTTATTTGCCCAGAAAATCCCATATAAGACACTAAAAGCAACAATAACCACACATTCAGGTGCTTTTCCCACGACTTTTCACCAAATATGAAATTTAGCACCGACTATAACTTATAGACTCCAGATTGGGAAGTAGTTGAAAAATTTGTTATATATCATTGGAAAGCCCTGGTAAAGCTACATGGAATAGGCCTATTAGTTTGCGGGTAACTCGTGTACTTATTGAGAAAAGTAGCAAAAACTGGAGGGGGTGCCCAAAAAATGGGCCAACATGACGTCATTTTGCCCCATAACTTTTCTCACGGCAAATAATTCAAAAATCGGGCTCCGTCACTACACCTAAATCGGTCATTGCGGTTCGAATGAGCTATTGTGCATCAATCTCCGCCTAACCGTTATCGAGATCCAGGTGCGACACACACAGACACACACAGACAGGACCTCCTCAATCACCCTCCAGAGCCAAAATTGAAAATTCTCGTTCCACTCGCTCGCTTACCTGCTGCGTTAGATCTAAAAACCGCTTACAAACGAAAGCATGCTTGAGTATTACTGCTGAACAAGGTTCTTAAGTGAAAAAAAGGATGTTTTAAATAAATGTTAAGAATTTTTCGCCTGGAAAATATTACAAAGAACCTAGTATATATTTATCACAACCGTCGGGTTGTGACAATGTTTTAAAATTTGGTGAGCTGCACATTATATATACTTTATTGCTAAACCCGCTGAACAGTTAACACATATATAACCAACATGTAAGAATTTTGTATCGTCTACTCCCGACATATTAAAATATATATGTTAATAACTAATAAGCATCAAGCTTAAAGACCTTGAAGCTAGCCGTCGCCCAGCATTAAACATAGTACAGTCTTGCTATAAGCTGCCTAAGTGTAGGATTTAGCACTTTAGCTATTTCATTGTATGCCGTACAAAACTAACACAAATCGATTTTTGAACAAATGCTGAAGACGCATTTATAAATATTAATTTCCTGTCGTAGTAAGGCAAGCTTCGTAACAGTCGGTCCTCCGTTTGTTGTCGCCTAGCCGTTGAGGCAGTAGTCAGACTTTAGGCCGTCGACCGGCCGTTGGCCAACTGCTGGGAGGTAGCCAACGGTTATCCAGCGGCAGCCGTTGATCGACGGTCAGTCGTTCGTTGACAGCCGGCCGCTAACCGCCAGCTCGTCGACGACCGGTCGTTTCACTTTAAAACCGGCCATTGTCCACCACTAATATATAGTGCTTTTTGCGATATTTTTGCAGCTTAATGCATCATTTACCTTCATATGTGTGCTTCATGGCCAGATTTTGTCACAGTCTGCCGCGGCTCTAAAGCCAAGCTTGGCTAGCCGTGATTAGTCAGTGTGACATTTTTAAGCCGACCCAGACCCTACAAATACATTAACGATTAGTAAAGCGAGGCTGATACATAGTCACTAGGGCAGGAAACGGCTCTAAAAGCCAGAAATATATGACGACACTGGAAAATTAGGATAAAAGGAAATTGCTGATACATATAATCGTATATTCGTAAAACATCCTTCTGGTCACAAAAACATAATTTTTATGTATGAAAGAGCGTGTTTTACATAGCTACTAGGTTGGATTGTAAAAGGCGCTTAACAAAAATTTTGAAGATAGCGATATTTACGTATCTATTTATGCGCCTTACTTTAATTACTACTAATCTTGCCTTTTTTGGGCCTAGAGCTAAATATTTTCCCTGTAAAACACAATCTGCTAAACTGAACGTAATAAATATTATTTCAGTTGTCCGGCCCGGCTATCAAACCGTGAGACAGCCACTCTCGGTTCGTACAAACATACTATTAAGCTTAGCTATCAAGTATATTTATGAAGGGCCGGATAGGGCTGTGCCTTTTTGTCACGAGCCGTAATAGGCTCTGTGACGAACTTCGGCCCTAGGTGCACACATCTCAAGGTAAATGATGCATAAGTAATTTTTAGCTGTATGAATTGAATTGCTATTGTGTACAAATCTGGAGTTATTAGAGTACTATTAAAAGCTTATTGTATTAATCTGTATTTCATTACCTCGATTTTGCGCGCGATCAAGCATTGATAACATTCACTTTCTAAACAACATCTAGGTATATTTTGTGTTATATCAACGTAGCAAATGCAAACCGCGATTGAATTATTTGAGCTATGATTAGTTTGTTTTCATGGTAGATACGTTTTGAGTTGGTACACAAAATGTTTGATTTTGCTATTTGGACAATCCCGACGACAACGTATTCCATAAGCCTGTTGCAATATCATTTGCTTTCGCTTCGTTTGTGTGACCGATGAAGTGCCTAGATTATTTTATATTTATACACTGCATTAAGAGCTGAAATTCTTTCCATTTTTGGAAACGGCGGGTATATTCGTGTGAAAAAATACCTCCCCAGTAATCCAAACTGTAAAACGCATGGGACTGTTGAAATATACTAGTTGCACGAGTCAGAGTCAGTCTTTTATAACTTTGACACGATCCGCTATCAGACCATCAAAATTGGCTCATTTGTGAACGTCCAACAAATACTGCGTGCGATTTTCAACTGTCTGCTTCCCTTTTCAGGACTCTATGGAAGATGGTATGTTTTTCTAAAGGTACGCGTTTCAAATAGCTTTACCCTGCCCAGCGTCCTTACATCTCCTTCTAGGTGCATTTAATTTTATACGCTAATAATTGTTGTCAGGTATAGTTAGAAAACATTCTTTCTAGTAAGTAAATTTTTAGACCTTTCTATTCGTACTATATTTAAAGCAAAAACTAAGTACCCTATTACATATTTGTTTATAAAACAGGATCGTCGGCCGAAATTGAAGCAAGCAAGCTCACGCTCGGTTGATTCAACTCCGCCGACTGTCCATCATCCATTCAACGCACCAGCTAGCGATAGCCTTCCCCCGTACTATCGCAACAACTATTCGGCGTCGAATGTCGAGTCTTTGGTCACTCCCGATCGACAAAATCCGACCATCGCTGAAGATAAAGGAATGATGAAAAGTGTTGGATCTGGCTTTGCACCATCGACCGCGAACAAAACGAACTATATCGTGGATGGCGGTGTCGACGAAGATGACGATGACGATATCGAAGTCTCGATGACGTCAACAACGACGATGACCACTGCGTCAGATGCAACCGCGGACGATTGGCTCGAGTGTCAGTTGGAAAAACTTCGCCTTCGTAAAGACCTAAACGATCCCAGCCTGCAACGACGACGAGCCCAGGAGCGACGCCTGCTCGACGAACTGAAGCATGTAAACGAGGAGCGTCAGGAGCGCCGGGATGAGACATCGTACTCACTCGAGGGTGTTGGGACCAACGTCCAGGCTCCAGTTGCACAACAGCTTCCAAGTGTCAGCCCTGGACCACCGCTTGGTCATACCGACAGTGTCAGCTATGCAACGGCATCCGACTCGCTGTTATACGAACGCATAGGTTCTGCTCTTGGCAGTACTTCTTCGGCATATCGCGGACGTGGTCGTGCAAAATCGCCTACATATTCGCCGATTCTTCCTCGAAGTCCGGGTTCCAAGCGTCGAGCTACTTCAGGATCGCAACTGGCTTATCATCAACAACGGGTTAATAACGTGGTGACTGGCGATGACGATCCTTTCTACGCCGCACCCGGCCAAGCACGGCTGGGACGCACGCAGTCTGCTGATCCTCCTCGGAGCGCACGGCGGGCGCAGTGTCTTCCATCAATGGCCGAAGAAGAACCCAAAGACATTGTCGACGGTGGACCTGTTCTAATACGACCGCGGTCACAATCACAAGCACGAAACGATCATAGTTTTGGACATTTGGGCTCGATCGTTGATGGAAGCATTGCTAATAGCGAAGCAATCGTATCGTCGCATCTTGTCGAACCCTCCGATTTAGCAACAAGATGCCAGCCTCAATCACAAACCTCGAAATCCTCCGGCCAAGCTCGCAGGGTGGAGCCTCCAAGTCCGGCACCCACCACTAGCTCTTATATCGATTCACTTTACGGAGGCTCGTCTGTTCGACAGTCACCGAAACCGATCCTTAAAAAGCCCAAAACGCCTGAACCATATTTTGGAGTTAGTCGATTTTTGTTCTTTCGTTGTTTGTCATTAAACTCATTTCTTTGGTGTAGTTTTAAACACGTCCCTTTTCTATTTAGTAGTAGCAAGAGTGCATTGGGGAAGATCATGACACTTCCCTCCACTCATATGTAAACCCAAACCCATGTTTGATGACGCGAGCGTTTTCGGCCTGACCACCCGCCCACCATTTTTTGGGGGTCGATATGCATAGACCCCCTGTTCTGGGTAAGGTAGGTATGACCCCACCCATTTTCTGAGGGGTCGATTTATAGGCAGTTATTGGTTCAACAGCCCCCCCAGAAATTGGGGGGGTGCGACCTACCCCCTCCAGAAACTGGGAAGGTCCGAGGTACCCCCTTCAGAAATTGTGGAGGTCTATGCTCTATGCATCTCGACCCCCCAAAAAAATTGGGGGTGGGTGTGTCAGGCCGAAAACGCCCGCGTCATGAAACACGGGTTTACATGTGAGTGCAGGTCAGTGTCATACTCTTCCCTAATGCACTCTTGGTAGTAATGAATGGGTATCGGTGATTTTGACCGAACGGTTGTTGAAAGCTAAAAAGCATGACATCTTTCTTCAGGCATGATTTAGACATAACGACTCCATAATTTCATTCAAAGCGACCAGAAATTCACTTAGATTTCACAATTTTCTTAATAGTTAGAAGATAGATTGACTTGACTGTTTAGTTTTCTCTTAAATGTAACACATTTCAACAATCCGCTGTTATAATCTGTAATAATGTTTGTGTAAAACATTGTGTTAATATGATGATAGCGAGCACATGACTATATCCATCAGGTTGTAACATTGTTTTCAATTTCGTCTGTTATATTCGAAACAAGTTGCTTTGATGGGACCCTTGGGCACATAAACGGAGGGCACATAAATGGCTATAGGCTGAGCCGGGGTGGGATTGATTATATCGGGACCACCCTATTTCCGCTTGACGAAATTTTTTGGCCGACAAAAATACAAGGCATTTAAGTAAGACATCTATAAAACAGAAGGAATTTTAAGCGAGTGAATATAATATTAAAATGTTAATTTTAAAAAATAATAATTAAAGACCAAACACAAATAAATAAATTATTTGAGCACTTTTTGCTGGTAATTTCAAATGTAGTGCCAGTCTGAATGCCGTCAGTGTAAATTAGTTCACACAGTGGGAATCTAATCTGTTTACACCAATACAATATGATGCAATACATTGCATGAAAACTTTTGAGTCATTCTGTTGTAGGCTTAAATACTGTAAGATTTCTACTCTACTACGTATATGGAAATCACAGCTGGAACTAGTTATCGAAAATACCGATAACTTGGGTATTTTTTATAAATCGATCACCCAGTAAGAACTAAAAACTAGGTCCATTTAGCTGTGCAACCTGTCATACAGAAATGGGAAGTTTAAAAGATGGCGAAGACCCTTGGATTGTTGTTTGAAAATTGGCCTGAAATATTGTTGCGATACTATTCAGGAATGTTTAATAATTTTGAGAAACAGGCATATTAGGCACCAATATCAAACTGGAATAGAATTCTAGGTACCAGTGTCACGTACGACATGTCGTATGTAACACAGCGACGTATTACATTTCGCATGTAACAAAAATTTTCGAGTGGATGGGCGCATTATTCTGTGAATCAGCAATAACATGCATTGAATGGTTTGATGCTCACTCTGCAATGATACCATAGCTAAACGCAAGCGAATTTAAGTCGTTTAATTATATCTCAAGAGAGCAAAAAAATTCAAAATATAAAGAAACCGAAATTCAGACAACATTCTACGATGACTATCGGTTATCTGAATAGGTTCTTTCAAGAACTAAGATAATAGGACGGCGTAAAGTCAGAAATGACGCTCATGAAACACTCTAAATAAGTATTTTTCTGTTTAACAACCCCGATGTTTTGATTTGTGATTTTAGAACGAACGACAAAGTCAAGTCAGTATCTCAAACTGTTCGGCTGGCAATGGTAAGAAAAACCAGACTAATTTGCCTAAATTTGTGGTGTTGAAAATATAGTCAAATCTAAAATAAATGTTTTAACCAAATCCAACGTATTTGTCATATCGTAGCTGAGCAGACGAAAATAATTATTTTAATCGGAAATGATTCAGTCGTAAAATATAGTCAAATCTAAAATAAATGTTTTAACCAAATCCAACGTATTTGTCATATCGTAGCTGAGCAGACGAAAATAATTATTTTAATCGGAAATGATTCAGTCGTAAAATATAGTCAAATCTAAAATAAATGTTTTAACCAAATCCAACGTATTTGTCATATCGTAGCTGAGCAGACGAAAATAATTATTTTAATCGGAAATGATTCAGTCGTAAAATATAGTCAAATCTAAAATAAATGTTTTAACCAAATCCAACGTATTTGTCATATCGTAGCTGAGCAGACGAAAATAATTATTTTAATCGGAAATGATTCAGTCGTAAAATATAGTCAAATCTAAAATAAATGTTTTAACCAAATCCAACGTATTTGTCATATCGTAGCTGAGCAGACGAAAATAATTATTTTAATCGGAAATGATTCAGTCGTAAAATATAGTCAAATCTAAAATAAATGTTTTAACCAAATCCAACGTATTTGTCATATCGTAGCTGAGCAGACGAAAATAATTATTTTAATCGGAAATGATTCAGTCGTAAAATATAGTCAAATCTAAAAATAAATGTTTTAACCAAATCCAACGTATTTGTCATATCGTAGCTGAGCAGACGAAAATAATTATTTTAATCGGAAATGATTCAGTCGTAAAATATAGTCAAATCTAAAATAAATGTTTTAACCAAATCCAACGTATTTGTCATATCGTAGCTGAGCAGACGAAAATAATTATTTTAATCGGAAATGATTCAGTCGTAAAATATAGTCAAATCTAAAATAAATGTTTTAACCAAATCCAACGTATTTGTCATATCGTAGCTGAGCAGACGAAAATAATTATTTTAATCGGAAATGATTCAGTCGTAAAATATAGTCAAATCTAAAATAAATGGTTTAACCAAATCCAACGTATTTGTCATATCGTAGCTGAGCAGACGAAAATAATTATTTTAATCGGAAATGATTCAGTCGTAAAATATAGTCAAATCTAAAATAAATGTTTTAACCAAATCCAACGTATTTGTCATATCGTAGCTGAGCAGACGAAAATAATTATTTTAATCGGAAATGATTCAGTCGTAAAATATAGTCAAATCTAAAATAAATGTTTTAACCAAATCCAACGTATTTGTCATATCGTAGCTGAGCAGACGAAAATAATTATTTTAATCGGAAATGATTCAGTCGTAAAATATAGTCAAATCTAAAATAAATGTTTTAACCAAATCCAACGTATTTGTCATATCGTAGCTGAGCAGACGAAAATAATTATTTTAATCGGTAATGATTCAGTCGTAAGTAAAATTTCACTACCCAAGTAATGCAGGCGTGTACAAAGAAATGACGTGGATACACTCAGATCCGGATGTTTCGCTGGGCTATATCCGTTTTAGCAGCTCCACGAAACAATTTTTGAGGGGTGCCTTTGCGGGCTTGTGATATTTACAATGTTTTTTAGTCTGCCATTGTAATATAGTTAGTAGTATATCAGGAAATTGCATGAACATTTATTGTTACGGATAGAGATTTAGCCGAATTACCATACCATACTCGAGAATCAGGTATGTACTTATAATGGTTTAACTTTTTGCTCAAATTTTGATTAAAATTGGACCATAACTACTTGAGAAATGTGTCTAATGTTCATGCTGCAAAATTTGAGCTCAAATTTTGAGTCCAAAATTTTTCAAGATATTCTTGTCTTTGTACCTCTGTTTGGCTAAAGCAACTATGCTTGAACAGTGTTTACACGATCAAATTCACTAAAAAATGCAAAAATTACGTTCAAATTTTGATCAGAATTTGAGCTCAAATTTGGAGTAAAGCGTTAGAACATGTGAACACAACATTAGACATGAATCCACTATACTCTATCCAAATAGGAACGCCGTTTCACTCATTACGTCGAAATCAATACATCATGGAATACTTTCTTTTAAGGATTGCCGTAACTTGCTGTTTATGGATTGTGGTTGAACGTAGAAATTAAATGATTAGGTTGATCTGTACTGTGATTTGTGATGGACAGTTTCGCGTTCTGTGGTTCTTTTTTGGTTTAGCGCAACAATAATCGAGATCAAACATGCTTATCTCAGTAGAAATATTTCTCTAGATTGACTCCGGTTTGCCCCGGTGTTCTGCAGATATATAAATTGTAGCCGAGAACTCAAACTCTGTGAAAATTATTTTGAATTTTCTAGGTGACGTGATAAGTGTTGAAGTGTAAAGCTACTTTAAGCTGACCTCCGTAGCGTTACCTAAACCTAAAATTCCTGAGCTGCTGTTTGATAAAATCCCGCAAATGGCTAAGATGATATATTTCCAGGACTCATCTTTGTGTTTTTACATCGTTCCCCACAACTTAGCCTTCGCTTTGATATTTTTACAGTACGGGAAGACTATCAATATCAACAACAGGAGCAGCCCGTACAAGTACGAAGGACAATCCAGCAAACGAACCATGGAATTCGCTCAGAAACTCCGTTGTTTCCGGTTAGGCGCGGTAAGACCTAGCTTCTGTAGCAGCAACTTTGTCCTAACGAGTTATTCCCGATGTAGGTATAAACTATAATTGGATTAAAATTTAGATTAATATTTTTCAATTCAAAATTCTATTTAGGCAGCAAAATATCCACGTGGACGGGAAAATGTTAGAGTAAATTTCATTAGCCAGTCATCCAAATAGCTGTCTTTGCTACTCGTCTAAAACAAAAACGGTGGATTGGGGAGCTTAGGCATGTTTCGGATCTTACGATTAGATGCGGGTTTGGTTTGCTTTGAGATTTGTTTGATCGCTTCTGTCTAGTAGGTATGGTTAGACATTGGTCAAACCACGGATCTCTAATACTTCAGCCCTGGTTCGTATTTCATATAGTGTAGAATCAAACTGTCTGGCCAGGTGTGAAAGTGAAATCCACGCCAGGCCGTTCTCGATATACTAGGCCTAAGGCTTAGCCTAGGCTAAGGTCCCTGTATGAACCGAACATTAAGCCTAAGCCTAAGTCGATGTGCTGCCGCCCCAAAACTTCCGCTCTAAGCTGTTCTTTTTTGTAACGATATAACGTCCGGATCCTAAAGGTGACATGGGCCGTCCACAATGACCCCGCACGTTTTGTGTAATTTGTACGAGATGATAGAACACCTAAAAAATCTATTTAATGTATGCTGAACAGTGCCCGAGTTCTTTCGAAAAGTTTAATTTCTGGTTTCCTTATCAGTATCGTTTCCAGGTCATGGTCGTGAAAGTTGCCAGTAGTGTTTTCGTTTTCATCTCCGCAGAACATTCCAGAAGGAATAACGGGTAGTTATTGTTGGTGCAATATATCAGTAGCGCCCAATATCAACTTTACGCGCCAGACGTTATAACATTAAGAAAGAACTGCTTAGAACGGAGGCTTCGGGGGGCGGCACCCTTAGGCTTAGAACATGGCTCATATTATCTTATTTTAGCTCATATGACCTTAGCCTAGGCTAAGACTAATGCTTAGGGTTAGAATATCGAGAACGGCATGACATGCATTATACTTCCTCCCCTAAATTTGACGTGGGCCTGATTTGGAATATATCAGTAGCCAACTCTATCTTCTGACATAATTTTTACGATTACAAAAAATATCATTTTTCTGGCCCGTAATTTTAAAAATTTTGTGTTTATCAATCAATAAGTCAAATTCTTACTACAAATGCGTGAGCAAACTTTAGGTGACCCCACTAACCATCGTATTCTGTCATTTACCGATAGCGAATCGCAAACCCTTGTTACGGAAAACAAGCTTAATTTCATTCGTCTAACGGAAATTGGCAAAATCAAATTCAAGTGCCAGAAATTAGACCTTGTGTTCGAACAGAATTTTGACGATTTCAGTTTGCAGAAAATCTGTTCCCTAATGTTTTATCATTTAACTTTGGATTATACAGTGTTCACGAATAAATTTAATGCAAAAAGGGACGTCACAATCAAATCGACAAATTTTCGTTCTTAAACATTTGGGTAAATTTGCTTCAATTTTAGCGAACACAAAATGGTTAAATTTCAATCGCGAGCGCTGTGTTCGCAAACAGTTTTACGCCGAATTTCAATTGACCAAAACGCGTTCCGTAACAAATTTTAACCAAAAATATATAATAGGATGGTTTCCGGGGTCATTTTAAGTTTACTCGCGCAAAATATAGCCAAATATGCACAGTATATATATAAACTGATTCAGGTTGTGTTCAATTCAAGGTTAAGCAAACCTGTATTTCATTTCATTTTTTCAGCTGGTTCTGACACTCCGCTACCGTACCATCCACTTCTCTATGAAGACTCAGCTGCTTCGGCCTATGGAACCCCTTCGCTTCAGCATCAGGTTTCGTTCGAAAGACGCCAACAGCAGCAGCAATTTGGTGTTGAAAATGATCAGCAAATGTACGAATATCATCAGCAATATTCGAGCCAACGCAGCGCTCCTGGAAGAAGTCCCTCTCCGAACAGTATGTACTACGGACAATCGAAGCGCTCGAGTATCACGTCATATGGAGGTAAGTCGACTTATGTATTTTTTGCCGGCCATATCACAGACCACAGCCCGGTCGGGTCCAGGTCGGCTCCGCTCCAATCGGGTTGAGCCCAGTCATGCCAGGTCACAGATCTATCTGCATGCAGTACAGAATTTTGGTCAATCCTAACGTAAGTTTCGGTCGGCCTGGTGTGATCAATGAGAATACTCGTGTAATATATGTTATAAGTATAAGTACAGTGCAAAATACTCTGGAATGCGAACACATATTTTTAATCTTTTACTGTTTTCATCCTAAATATTTTGAGCTGCACTTATAAAATTGTATCGCAAGAGATGGCATTTGGGTTGATTCTGGTCATCGAATAGTCGGGTCAGGTCGAGTCTTAAAATTTGGCCCC
The DNA here is from genome assembly GCA_030248225.1 of Trileptium ribeirensis. Lineage (NCBI taxonomy): Eukaryota > Metazoa > Nematoda > Enoplea > Enoplida > Thoracostomopsidae > Trileptium > Trileptium ribeirensis. The sequence goes on from JASANE010013240.1 coordinate 29,258, forward strand.
CACGCAGTCTCCAAGACATACGGCATCAGAATTATTTTTTAATATTAATTCCCAAATTTCATATATTCCGTGGGAATATGTGAGGTTTGAAAGCAGTGCTGTTGTCATTTGAGATAGCTCACGGGGTTCATGAAACTCGGGTGGAAGAGTTTGTGTATAATTGTTAAGTGATGCATATCTTTGACAGTTTGGTAAGGTTTCGCGGAAGATATCCTGCTTCATTCACGCACCCAGGGCAACCAACCAGAAAGATGGGACCAACCAATTTCGAACGAACGGGGGGGGGGGGGGGGGAAATCTGTTCATACCAAAATGAATGCGACGGGTCATAGTGGGGCGCTTGATATAAGATAGGGGTAGTTTCTTGTCTGCCGGCTGGGATTACCATTTGTTCCAACATACCTTTTTTATTTGGTATATATACTTTGCTTTGATGTACGCTGATATATTATGTACACATTTATGTATAAATCTGTTTGTCATTTTCTTGTGATGATATTTGCCAATTCCACAGACAACGTTGCGTAGACAAATTGTGTAGTTTTACCTACACCAGGTGACCGCCCGAAATCTGTCACATCCGTAATTTCCTGTGTGGGAATTTTGATTTTCCCAAAGCAAAGCTACACATTAATAGTCAAACTTGGGTTTCTAGTTTCCTCAACGGACAGCTATACATCAATGTTTTCCCAAAAGGCCGCTCAAAGGCGTAGATCACAGGTGGGTTCGGGACATGGATCCTTCCAAAATTCAGGTAACCTAATGTCAAAACCCCATTACTCGGAAAACTGATTCGCAATGGTTTATCTCCCAGCGTTTGGATGGAATCTGCCCCAGCGATACCACTCTTATTTAGCCTTTAGACCCCCAATCATCTCAAACCCGCGGCGCAAAAAAAGCTGCTCCAAATGCCATCCGTCCGTCTCTGCCCGATGACTAAAGGGACTTGTAATAGTGATGGGGACCACTGGTCTGTCGGCAGCCAATATTTTACAAATGCAGGTAGACTTCACTGAAGAGGTCCCCATCACTGCGATAACTGGGGGGCCGGTCAACCCCCCCTGCGTGGTGCGCCTATGACTAAAGGAACAATAATTACAGCCCTTGTTGTTGTGTCAAAAAAGGGCATGTTTTTGCAAAATACACATTTTATAAGTCGCCTGTTTATGACTGTTTTGCCAAACCGTGCTTTTCAGAACTGCCAGTCAGTCAGTCAGGCGTTCTGTTTTAGTTTAGTAGGAAATTTTTCTGTAAAACCATATCGAATAGGTATATTTTATAATAAATATTGTTCCGATCCATATACAGGTCTATAATATATTAATAGTCAATTGTATTTTTGTCATGTAATATGGTCGGACTACGGGGTTTTTACTATAATATTGACAATCGAACAACCGAGAATGTTGGTGTTTTATAGCACAAAAATTTTCAATTCCTGAATATGTCAAATTTTGTCACTACCCACTGGGAGCGCAGTGGTCCAGTGAGGGACTGCGGAAATATTGGGACGATATTTTACGGTGGCCCTTTTTGTCTACAAATGGGAGGGACTCGCTTTCTGTGTTAACTATTTTTTGGGCTGTTTTTGTGTTTGACTGATGCCGCATTTCACATTTCGGCATGGGACCTTCGTGTCGTATCCAACTGCTATAGGGTAGTGTATGTTGGGCCGTGAAGGCCACCAGTCGGCTGATTTTGGAAATGAGCAGATTACCGCTACTGTTGGGTCCATTGATTTTTAGGTATCCTTTTAGATTAATCAGTTTGTCACCTAATTCCATAAGGCACAATTAATTTCCACACGAACAATAAATTAAAAAAAAATGAGACTCATAAATATATTTTACTTCAAATCACAATGGTTTTTTGTGTTATTAAGCTAGTAACCAAAAGTGTACTCTTCAAAGTCCACCGTTTCCTAACACTACAGTTTGTCTCTAGCGTGGCCCGGTGTGGGTTTCGGCAGTCTGTATAGCTGTAAAGTCGTTCATTTGCAAACGGAAACAAGTTTTCGGGGAAAATGCTTAATTACGGTGTTACGAGCAAATTTAGGATATTAGTCCGGGAAGCTTCTTCTTGTTTTGTTCACCATCCCCTAGTCTAAAATTTTGCCGGGCGTTTGACTTCAAATCCGGGCGTTGTCAATTTTTGACTCTGGTCCGGACGATTTTATACAATATTTTGATGTGAATGAGGAATTTGGAAGGGTACCGGTGGCAATTCTGTGCCATTGTTTAACCATCAAACCTGGTCTATATTATTGGTGCCCGAGTTTCTTTCCGCTAAATAAGTCCACTACCAGCGTTACTGGTTCGAAAACAAATTGCCTTACATGTGTCGCCATGTCCCTTAATTTATTTCATTGTCTATAATCGTCCCCGAAGGTAAAGTTGGTCTTTGACTGGATGTTCATCATTGCATGGCGGTTGGTTACGTCGATCCCAATCGCTTCTACAAATGATCCTAACTCTTCTCGTGTCATCTATTTTTTATGACCCCTAATGGCATCCAGGAAGCGTCTCCAGTTTTATTCATATATAGAGTCCCAAAGTTTCTCCTTACAATTTATTTCGGGCCTAAAGAGAAGTTTTCAGTAAAATTTGAAATATCGTAAAGTTTGAATATAGTTAATAGGTAGTCAACTCTTGCAAATATTATGATATTTCTGTTGATATTCCTTATGGGGAATGGTCTACGAATGGAAACAGTGGGCGATGGCATGGGCTGTGATATTTTTGTCCGAAGATTACGGCACATTGCAGTGATTATGTTAAATTGCAATCGTAGCAGTTGACTCTTGTGTGTAACTTGGCAACATTACAATTTAACTGAACACTCGATCGTTTTCGGGTTTGTCTTGTTCACATTGTTGAATTATTCAATTAACTAATTAGTCCAGGATGTCAACTGAAGATAGCTTTTAGACTGCTGTGACCTGGTTCTTCTATTAAAATGATAAATATTAGAAAGTGAAGCAATTAAAGAGGACAGTTTACTTTCAATTCACTGTTTATTACTGAAACTGAATCTGTTTCATTTGACAAAGTCCCTCCACGGTCGCACAATTGTTCTCGTTTCTTTACTGCCAGGCCGAGGTATTGCGTGACTTCTAGTCATTATTATTGATTTAAAAAGGGCGCTATATAAATGTTTCTATTGTTATTATATTGATTTCCGGCCAACATATTTTGCTTCTCAGTTCACCGTGCACTGACTTGTGTGGTTCAGAACTCTTTTTTTCATATCGCCGCTAAAACATCTGTGTGTGTTTTAGGTTTGACCTAAGTGAGTGATATCCTTATTTTTGGGACATGATACCGCTGTTTGTAGCAGGGTCTATTGTGGCGGCCTAGCGCGGGAGTGGGTAGAATATATTTGCGACGAGCTGGCTCAACCCACATATTCTACAGGTATAACGATATGCCCGAACGTATCGTAGCTCCACAGTAAGAGTAAAAGTTTGCTAATGTCCATCGAGCCTAAAACACATTATTCTGCTCCGGTTAATAAGTCAGTCTACTTTATATCTGTACACCAAGGTTGTTCTTTCGCCAACGTCACGAATTGAATCTGGCGAAAATTCCTGGTGATATTTCTGTCGTCAGGTTTTCGCGGTTTGAGTGAACGCGAACATGGCCTCTGTATTGTACGAATGCAATTTGTGTCCGCATACATGTGCCGATTGCATAGCCGTATTTGTGTCAAATGAAACGCTAAATCACCTGACTGTCGCTACTGTAATCACGTTTCCAATTGCACGCGATCACTAAATTACGATGTAAATGCAGAAAATAGTGACTGCATCAGACGTATCGCAAAGCGGATCCGTGAGCGTCCGCGTGTATAAGCTAAAACATCCTTAGTTTGTTCGCGGACATCACTGTTCAGATATTTATTTGACTCTCTTGACAAAAGAACAAATCAGGTGTGCGCACCTAAACTGGAATAAGGCATAAAATTAATAATCTTAGAACGCCAATATCTTAGACGCTTATCTCTTCTGTTTTTGCTTCAAATACTGAAAAATCCATTTCTTAAAAGGGACCGTAATTCTAAAATCACTAAGAATGGCCATGGATTATTTACCCCGCTGTGAACCAGCTACTCCAAATCTCACTGATAGTGCATAAATAAATGTCGCCTTTTTGACTGTAACCCGCTATAATGACCATTTACCACCACCGCATGATATCTGTTATTTGATACTGTGTGCGGGGATAGATTATTTACCCTGCTGTGAACCAGCTACCCCCAATCTCACTGATAGCGCACAAATAGATATGAAAAGGTCGCCTTTTTGGTTGTAACCCGCTGTAATGACCATTTACCACCACCGCATTATATCTGTTATTTGATGTTGCAATCGGCCATGGATTATTTACCCCGCTGTGAACCAGCTACTCCAAATCTCACTGATAGCGCACAAATAGATATAAAAATGTCGTCTTTTTGGCTGTAACCCACTGTAACGACCAGGGGCTACCACCGCATTATATCTGTTATTTGATCCTGTATGCGGCGATAGATTATTTACCCAGCTGTGAACCAGCTACTCCCAATCTCACTGATACTGCGGAGTTATACCTGCTGTAATTATCATAGACCATAACTGCATTATATCTGTTATTTGGTGCTGTGTGCGGCGATAGATTATTTACCCTGCTGTAAACCAACTACTCCCAATCTCACTGATAGCGCACAAATAGAACATATAAAAAGGTCGTTTTTGGCTGTAACTCACTGTAATGACCATTGGCCATCACCGCATTAGATCTGTTATTTGATCCTGCGAGCGGCTATAGATTATTTACCCTGCTGTGAATCAGCTACTCCCAATCTCACTGATAGCGCACAAATAGACACAAAAAGGTCGCCTTTTTGGTTGTAACCCACTGTAATGACCATGGACCACCACCGCATTATATCTGTTATTTGATCCTGCGAACGTCGATAGATTATCTACCTTGCAGTGAACCAGCTACTCCCAATCTCACTGATAGCGCACAAATAGAACATATAAAAAGGTCGCCTTTTTGGCTGTAATCCATTGTAATTTCCATAAACCAACACTGCATTATATCTGTTATTTGATCCTGCTAGCGGCTATGGATTATCTACCTTGCTGTGAACCAGCTCCTTCCAATGTCACGGATAAGGCACAAATAGATATAAAAAGGTTGGTTGTAACTCGTTGTAATGACCACAGACCAACACCGCATTATATCTGTTATTTGATCCTGTATGCGGCGATAGATTATTTACCCTGCTGTGAACAACATAGACCAGAACTGCATTATATCTGTTATTTGATCCTGTATGCGGCGATAGATTCTTTACCCTGCTGTGAACCAGCTACTCCCAATCTCACTGATACTGCGGAGTTATACCTGCTGTAATTATCATAGACCAGAACTGCATTATATCTGTTATTTGATCCTGTATGCGGCGATAGATTCTTTACCCTGCTGTGAACCAGCTACTCCCAATCTCACTGATACTGCGGAGTTATACCTGCTGTAATGACCATAGACCAGAACTGCATTATATCTGTTATTTGATCCTGTATGCGGCGATAGATTCTTTACCCTGCTGTGAACCAGCTACTCCCAATCTCACTGATACTGCGGAGTTATACCTGCTGTAATGACCATAGACCAGAACTGCATTATATCTGTTAGTTGATCCTGCTAGCGGCGATAAATTATTTTCTCTGCTGTGAACCAGCTCCTCCAAATCTCACTGATAGTGCATAAATAAATGTCGCCTTTTTGACTGTAACCCGCTATAATGACCATTTACCACCACCGCATGATATCTGTTATTTGATACTGTGTGCGGGGATAGATTCTTTACCCTGCTGTGAACCAGCTACTCCCAATCTCACTGATACTGCGGAGTTATACCTGCTGTAATGACCACAGACCAACACCGCATTATATCTGTTATTTGATCCTGCTAGCGGCGATAAATTATTTTCTCTGCTGTGAACCAGCTCCTCCAAATCTCACTGACAGGGCGGAATTATAATAGACTAGAACGAATGTAGTTTAAGTCATCGTTTTGTGCTGTGGGAAATCTCTGGTTGTGTTGTATTTGAATTGGAAAGTCTCATTTTATGCAATTAATTTAATATGAATACTTACTATCTTAGCATACTGAACATATATTTCACTTTACTGATGGTTGTTATGCTGTTTTGACAAACGATTTTGCCAGTTTTGTACTTATGTTTCGCATTTTACTTAATAGTTAGATCTAATAAAGTTAGTTATAATAAGTCAGAGGGAAAGCGTCGCTTGGCATATGTTGTTTTATTAGTGTCACAGAAACATGGTTAGGATCAGTTACTTAATAGTTAGATCTAATAAAGTTAGATATAATAAGTCAGAGGGAAAGCGTCGCTTAGCATATATTTTATTAGTGTCACAGAAACATGGTTAGGATCAGTTACTTAATAGTTAGATCTAATAAAGTTAGATATAATAAGTCAGAGGGAAAGCGTTGCTTAGCATATATTTTGTTAGTGTCTCACAAACATGGTTAGGATCAGTTGTGTCGGTTTATATTTGCAAGTTAGGATTTATAATTTCTGTCGCATTCTATTCATTGTTTTACCTCACAGCGGTATTTATCGCTCAGTGAAGTGGATGAAATGTTTCGTACCGATTTTGGGACTTATTTCCTAGTGTCGGTTTATCATCGGACGTAATGTTTCCAAATGCCACGAGACTCAACTCAATGTACAGATTCTCGCGAGACTCGACTCAGTGAATATATATACAGATACCAATAAACCGATATTACATAATGACCAACCTTACAATTAATTGTCCTGACTGTATAAATACTGTTTCAGCTAAAACAGTTGGCGTAAAATTTTTAGGTGGACAATTCTTGTATGCCGAATCAGATGGTCAGAATGATCAACCTGAAGCGATCCTCTTCTCTTGTTCTTTGCAGAATGTTAGCAGGATCGAAATTGACCTAAAATTCAAGTAAATTGGAAACTATTGTACAAAGTTCAGCTTCTCCAATGATCTTCATTATATTAATCTCTGGTCGCTAGTAGTCATTCCTTGTAGAATTTATAAAAAATAGGTGCTGTGTTAACACAATGCACGGAACAAAAAATTTAAAAACGATTAGTCTTTTGCCAAAAATACGATGCAAAGAGCAAAAAATTTTAAAGGCGTGGTGCTAATTCGCTATTATCGTTGAGCTTTTAGGGCACTAAATATGACAAAATACGCAATTTTGTATCAAATTCACAGCTTTATAGAAAAGTGGAATAACCTATTCTGCTATTTGATACTAAAGGTATATATAGTCTTCTAGTTGAGCCTTTTACTACTTTTGGCTACGTCCATGATTGCGCCGAAGTTCCAAATGAATATATCCGTTATCTGTATTTTTTGAGCTGTAAATATTTTGGCACATTTACTACGTAGCTACATAGTAAGATATTGATTTATTATTTTTTTGGTTCTTTCAATTTGTTTGTTTGTCATTCAGATATTAAGCTCCGGTTTGTACGGTAGTTGGAAATTCGATGGCCAAGGCATTTGGCTTTTCTTAGAACCGTAATTGGATAATTTCATCCGCCATGTTTGTTTTCGCTGCATGACCATTCGCCTATTTTCGTGCAAACTATAGTTTAACATTACTATTTTTGTAAGTAGCTTTGAGCGCTTATTTATACAATTGTGAACCACCAGCAAACACCCACCGAAAACAAGCCGTGAAATGAACAGCAAATAAGGGCATTGAATTTGACGATGTAAATTAATCGAATATTCGATGATTTATTTAGCAGATTTTGTGACTTTGTAAGATTAGCCACGGAAGGCATAGCCAGATGCATAGATAGCCATTAGACAATTGAAGATATCCAATAGCGATTAGTTTATATCTGTACTACTTTACTCCACTCCAATTGCGATGGGGTCATAATTATATTGTCTTAAAGATCTGCTTATCCAAAAGAGCACCTCAGAATTACTATTAATGATGTTTGGACGTCGAGGTGTACGTTGACTATAGTGTAAGCCTAAGCTACGGACGGCATATATTTTAGATGCCATGAGACATTTGAAGATATCCAATGGCGAATAGTTTATATCAGTACTATTTTACTCTCCTCCAAATGCGATAGGATCACGATCATATTGTCTTCAAGAGCTGCTTATCCAAAATAGCACCTCAGAATTAATATTATGCATGAGTAAATTTAAGCTGCGCCCCTTACCCTCCTTTTTTGACAAAAGCGATTGCCGTTCAGTTGTTCACTGAACACAAATTTCATTTTTGCGTTAGAGAACAGAAATTAGTCCGTTTCGTATTCCATACATTATAATTTGAAAATGTTCGCGAACACATTGGTGTTCAAGTACAGTGGCATAATTGCATTCGCTAATGTCGTTATGGAACAGAAAAATATCTTAATTGGATACGGCTATTGAAATCCGAGTTTTGTTCGCTAACAACGTTTCGTATATGGTGTCAAAAGAGGATGGTTGGGGGCGCATCTTAAGTTTGCTCTTGCATTATGGTTGTTCGCACATCGTGGTGTACTTTGACTTGATGCTTATAACATGTATACTGATTGAGTAGGTATATTTAGTTGGTGGACTTATGGATGCAAATTGATAAAGTGTGCTTCGACCAACCGAGAAACAAAATGCCGCTTTGTTAATGAAGAAGATAGAGGCAACAATTGGACAGACGATAACTTTGGTGACGTGGTTAAAGTAAAACTGTAGGATTTAAAAAATGTTTGATAAAATGTGTATGAAATGTATATTGAAAGTTATCACGCATTTGTTCTACGCCGATGATGTAGAAGCTACTAGGAGCAGTTGTACACCGTAAATAAATCAAAATCAAAGCAACTCGGAGCTTACCCACCCTGATTTAAGGCCTGAATGAATTCTTAGATAATATTTGCTGTTATAAAAGTTTCACACTTTGTAATGCAATATATTGCAATATATTTCTGGGAACGGCCGACTGTCGGTGCAAATCGCAATGAACTGTGATCATTAATGCAACGTGTGGCTTAAACCTAATCAATGCCTCAAAATACTCGAATTAAAACCTCAGCCTGACCTCTTGGCTATACACAAGCAAATCTACTTATGTTCAACAATATAAAGATGCGCGGCTTCAACACAATAATCACTTGTAAGTATGTATACTGCGATTACCGACCAACATCTTAAATTTAATTTATGAGGAAGGTAAGTAGGTACAAAATCCACAGCACTATCAATATCCACCAAGCTGACCACTTGACTATATTCTATAAGCACAAAAGAGAAATATATTGTATAAAATTTTTCCGGCTTGTATACAACAATGCGATGTACTGTGGCTAGCTAGTCGAAAAATGAACTCGCTATGGGACTGCCAAATACCCATTGACTTGATAGAATGTGACGTAATATTGTTTAAAATATGTTGTAAGTTACTGGAAAAACACGATAAAGAAATTTGCTTTCGAGTAACCTGAGACTATGAAGGAGTTTTGCGGTTTTCCTTAGATGTGAAATTTGATGTGCGGATAATACTTCGTTAGTCCACCATAGTACCACATAAAAAAGGCCATGCCTGGGCTTATAAAATATACAATTTCTAATCTGCGTTTATAATATCTAATTTATTCCTTTAACAAAATATCGTGAAAGCCTGTGCTCATAACTTTTCTATAGTTTAACTTGAACTTATAACTTGAAACTATTAGCAAGTTGCAAGATGACGACATGTATATGGTGAAATTAAGACTTAAGAAAACACCGACTATTCACCGAGAAAAGGACCAATGTTACGCTAGAGGGAGGCGTAAAAGCTTATAAATCCAGGTGGTAGTGATACTAAAAACACCGACTATTCACCGAGAAAAGGACCAATGTTGAGCTAGAGGGAGGCGTAAAAGCTTATAAATCCAGGTGGTAGTGATACTAAAACTGTTAGATTTCTGCTTGCGGCGAGCGCGAACCTCTGATAATTTAAATAGTTCCTTCAGCTTTATACTTTTCAATAATCTCTCGAGATTTACTTCTTCAAACATTTGTAGTACATACTAAAATTACTACGCTTCGATAAACACACTGTTAATAGGCGATCGTTGAGTTTAAAGTTTAGCGTCCACTAATTTTTAAAGATTACTTTTTAAGTAAATATTAAGTTATAATACCAAATCATAATTCTAAGTTACATCTATTCTAAGTTATTGTACATATCTTTCGGTCAAGGATTAGGTTTTAGCGAGATATTGTTAAGCTTTTAGAGTGAGGCCAAAATGTAGTATATGATTGCACTGATAACCATAAACCACATATTTACCATATTGTATTGGACAGTAGCTGACAGTGCAACTTAGAAATATATCTGTTTTTCAGCTTTTTATAATTGCAACCGATTTCACAGCAGTTGGAGGTATTGCCATTGTAGAAGATATACGAGTCGTAAAATTGCACACAGGATCAGGTGAAAATTATTTTATTGAATTCTTAGTGTAATGAGTGAATCGAACGAAGCTATGAATTTTTATTAACCGTGACAGTGATGAAATTTAACAATCTTCGTTATTGCCGTTTATGGCTATTTTTGACATTTTTAGGACACCAATAGGCAACAATATCTGGCCGGATTAATTGGCTCTGCTTCATTTGGAAGCTTGAAATATCTCTTTGTGCCCTTTCGTTGGGGGCAAAACCCTATTGGAACATCTTTCCACGAAAAGTAGGCCAAAAGAGATCGGGTCCCACTGGGCTCAAAAATTACATTACTTATTGTAATTTAAAAACCGGTGCATATGTCTCAGTCATATAGGGTTAACTTTGTAGAGCTAATAATGCTCTATCAGGTCGTAAATATGTCTTTGATAGTTTTTCAGGAAGTAGGACTTTGGCAAAGCGGGTTCTAAAATAGACCAGTGAGCCCTAAAATACACGAAAATGGTAATGTATCTACAACCACTCGAGATATATGGGTATTTTTGGCCTAATTTTCTAGAACAATGCATCATTTATGTAGCTATAGATAGTGTGATGCTATTGTCATAATTTACGCTGCAGGTTGGGTTAAAAGAGGTTTTCAATGGACCCATTGAACCCAAAATACACAAAAATTGTAGTATCTAGGCAACCGTTTGAGCTGTATAGGTGTTTTCGCTGTAGAGTAATTCATCCTCCATGTATGCACGTGCGATCACAATAATCGGGTGTACCTTCTCAATTATTCAAGCAATATGGCTGATTTTCGGTGACTTATAGCAGTGTACATCTCTTTAAATTATCATTCAACACTCAGAACTCAACATCATTCCTTTTGATAGAAGATAAATTTGTGCTGCTCAACAAACAAATTTCTCTTCGGCAACGGTGGTTATACTACTACTGTGGAAAAAAAACTTACACATTTGGTACATATCATATCATTCGACTTGATATGTGCTATTTATCAATAGATAATATACATGTGTATTAAATACGTTTATCGACACATTTTATTTGTCATCATGTAAGAGGGACATGTTGGACATTTGTCTTTCTATGTCAAATTTTAGGAGCTCAATATTATCCAAAGAACGTTGAGAGAAAGCTTCAAAACGGCCATTTTGAATACATAGTCATTGATTAAACAAAGTGGGTAGTATTCAAAAGGGGGCAGTCCTTTTTTCATTTACTTTACCAGTATTAATCATTTCACTCAGAGATTAGCGAGGGCTTCGTGTAATTCTGAGAACATAACTTTAGCTACATACTGAGTTGAAGCCAGATTGAATCCCCATGTTACTGCTACTAGTTAATTGCGCAGATATGGATCGTTCACAGCTAAACGTGTGCACTCTTCGAGTATTAACTTGTATCGTTCTGATTCTTTGTACGCTGATTTTTGTAGCAACCGTCACATATATTTATACAAAAGATCGTAGTCTTACTTTTAGCAACTTAATACATTTCATGAGAACGGCTTGCTACCAGTCGCAATTTGCAACTGTTGTTAATCAACGCGAAGAAAAATCATATTGACACGACAGAAGTACCGCATCCGCCAAATTTAGGTATTTGGACATAAAATTTGAGCGACGAATTTTATAGTCGTTCAACTTAATAGTGACGAATTTTATAATGACGAATTTATAGTGACGAATTTATAGTTACATTTATACTGACGAATTTTATAATCGGTATGCCAAACCATTCCGTAAAACATAACTCTGGCAACTACAAAATAGCTTCAAAATAAAATACCAAGTCAAGTATAATTACATTCTGTAGAACCCTGATGAAAGATATTTACACTTCTTATTACTAGCTTTTTACAAATTTTATCATTCTGCATGTTTAAATATGGCATGATTTCAGGTGAAAATCGTACAAATCCAGCTATCATTGCTGCAGATGGTATTGTGCTTCAGGAGAAGAAAGAATACCAACTACTGAAACGTGAGCTTTTATTTAATACGACGCTTCTGAACAGAAGTTAGCGAAAAGGTTATTATTTCGTTTCTGAAATCTGTGCGAACATTGTTGCCTTTTTTAAAATATTTCTAAACGTTAAATGGTTGATCATGATGCGATGAAATTACACATTTCTAGTTCACTGTAAATTTAGCCGTTTTTCAATTTAATATAATGTTATGGTTCCGTATGAAAACCGCACAAACCCAATGATGATCATTAAAGTTGATACTGTACTGTTGCAGGTTAAAACATTCCAGTTTACTGATTTGCCTTATCACTTAAAGTACCACTGTTACTATTATGTTGTTTCCTACGGATACATATGATTGTGCTTGAAGATTTAAAGCCTGCGACCTGACTGCATGAGCAGTGACAGCGATTAGTCATCTTGCAATCTGATACTAATCTCTGCGGAAAATATTATAGATTTTGAGCAGCGAATATAAATAATCGCTGTAGGGGTGGGTTTTGATTGTCCGCGTGTCGTCTATCGATCTAGCGTCGTGATTTTCGATTGACTCTCATTGCGTAGTTTGTGTAAATCTGCTTAAAGCGCGTGCACATGAATTATTGTTCTTTTCTCGAAATCTTAGGCTGAACGCTATAGTCGCACTAAAATTCGCGTTCATAACTCTGCTGTCGATAATCGCAGTTTAGCAACGTAAATAGGAATAATTTACTGACACCAATTTGCGTACGGGTTTATTACATCACTTAGCATGTTTGTTGCGTCTATCAAAAGAAATTCCAAGTTGGGCAACTGTGTTCTCAGTCTAAGAACGCATAAAAATATAAGCGTTCAGCTTTTAAAAAACGCGATTATAAAACGCGTCTCAACTGAGTGCGGTCAATATATTTCGAACTAATCGTAATCTAGTGACAGCAAACTGCCCTTACCTGTTTTACAAAAGTTGAACCAGTACCAGAGACATAGCCAGAAATTTACGGTGGTGGATGTATAATTGGCGAAATGCCAGTTGTCCAATACATAGCCTCTCCGAAGACGAAAAAAATTCGTCGTTTTGTAGGTCACAGCTTCAGGAAATTATGCCTGTTGGCAGATAATGCAACGTTCACAGAAAGTGGTGTGCAGTTGGCTCACACTATGGCACATTTTGCGAAAAAGCTGCTATATAAACTGCTTTTAGTGTCATTTAAAAAAACTGCTACAGAAACTGCGTCAGTTATATAGAAAGTGCTAAAAAACTGTGCCAATTTTAGAAAAATGTGTACAGAAATTGTGCCACTTTTATAAAAACTGCTACAGAAAATGTGTCAATTTTAGAAAACTGCTACACAAAAGTTACTAGTGATAAAAATTTCGTTATTACGAAATAGTGTAATGGCAATCTTCTGTAGCACTATTTCTAAAGGGAGCACAGTCTCTGTAGCAGCTTTCCTATAAACTACACATGTTTCTATAGCAGATTTTGTAAAAGTACCACAGTTCTGTAAGTTTTCTAACAGTGACATATATTCTGTAGCAGTTTTTGTAGAAGCAACACAATTTCTGTACCAGATATTGTAAAAATGACACAGTTTATGTCGCCTTTTTTCTAAAAATTATACCATTCATGTAGCACTTTTTCTAAAGGTGACATGGCATATATTAGAAAATCTTTTAAGTCCGAAAAACTTTCGGAGATTTATCCTGCTCTGTTGACGACTTTCCACCCCTTCTCAAAGCACCCGCTATCCACCTGGGACCTCGGACCTTGAGCATGTATGGCGTAGATGCAAAACAGAGCTAGGCGTCGAAGGCGGAAAAATATTCACGTTTTTACATCTAACTTCAAAAATTTCACCCATGAAAAGTCTGATGGGGCACACATCCTCGATCCACTGTTATCGGCTATGTCTATGGACTGTACCCAAGGGAAAGGTGACGAATTGTGGCGGTTACCGGCTTTAAGTTCGTGAACTGACTTGACATTAGACAAGACTATGTGCATGTACCCAAATCAAGTTTTCTCTTCACTTTTAATCGATGATCTCGTGTTATGGCGCTTACTGAAAGGGTGTCTAGTGTGTGCCCAGACTATAAATACCTCACCGTTTAATGCTAACAAAAACGAGCAATATGAAAATGTTAAAAAATTTCCACGGCTTATTATATTACACTGTTGAGTTTTTCAATATAAAATTATTCCTTTCATACTGGTTTTACGTTTTAGTATCGAGCATTATGAACTACGCAAACCGATATTGGTAGGGCCTGCATCTTCAGTATAGTACAGAGTATTATGCTTATATAGCGAATGCTCTTTAGTACAGTGAAATATTCGTTTGATTGAGGCTAAATTGTCAATACTAAAATAAATGTGAATATAGTAAAAATATCATTATAGTAAATTTTTTGATTCGTCGTATGGGCCCATGTCTCTTTTACGGGGTAGTCGTTATAGCTAGACAAAATTTACAAATTTTGTTTCGTTTTTTTCGGTTCCCTTGTCCCTTAGTACCCAAAACTTTCGGAAAAATAATTCTTAATAAAAGCATAGTTTTAAATGTGATTCATGCCGCCTTGGTTGTTGGTTTTAAATGTCATTCAAGCAAGAGTGTTAGTAAAATCAGCCCAACTGAATCAATATTTAACAACTTAGGCTTAGACAAACGCTTAGACTTAGGCTTAGGATATCACATAAATAGAATTATAACTCTTTAACTCTGAACCGATTGAGCTGATTTAGCTTTCATTTGTCTCAGCTTGTTAGCGCGGCTTGAATGATATATAAAATTGTGCGTTTAGCGAGAAATTTTTTTTCGAAAATTTTGGGAACCAAGGATCATGTGAACCGTAAATATTGAAAAAAATTGTTGTCATAAAATGGTCGAAATGCACATTTTCTGATCCGAATGGTACTAAAATTGTTGCTGTATCTTAAAAATTCACCAAATTCGGACCTGGAGCTAACCGATAAGACCCGAATAAACAATAGCTTATTGTGGAAAGTTCGGGGCCGGGGAAAGAAGCGGCAGCTTTTCGATATATGCTTAGGCTTACAATATGGCACATATATATGGACCTTAGCTTACCCTAAGACTTGGGTTTTTGTATATCAAAAATGGCGCGGCATGCATTTTTATTCCGTTCCTGAAAGTTTTACGCTGGCTATCCCAATGCGATTTTCCAATAAGTGCACTCTTTTGTATGTTATTTTATTTTATCATAGGAATAAATGCTGTTCAAAATTCTAAATGTTCTATTCTGGGCTGGCCTCCACAAACAAAATATGAATATAGTTAATAACCAGAGCAATAGTAATTTGCTTTGCTTGATACTTTTCTGAGTTTGATAAACGGACAACGTCACGCCTGCCCAGATCAACTGAACGTTAATTACAGATAATCCAAACAGGATAGGACATTGTTTCATCAGTAAATTGTCTGACTGTATTTCTATCAACTTGCTGGAATGACTTGGCAAATTATAATACCAATTAACATAGAATTGGTAAATAAATTTTACATTGACAGAATGCTTTGGGAGCAATGTTCTACCACTTAAAGAACTACCGAGCATTAATTCAAGGTGGACTGACTCATATAACTTACAAAGATCCACCAACTTCTCATGTAAATTCAATCCAGGATGTCCATGTTGGAAGAATAGAGCTACCAACGGCAAATATAACTGGAAAGTTGCAAACGCCTCAGATCGCGGCCCAAGCAGATGCTTCCCTGAGAAAAATAACATGCCTGGTTAGTTTTCCGAAGGTATGCTTTCTGTACTAGTACCAGATGCTTGCTGGAACCGCTAGGTTTAGCACCATTGCTTTTATTAGGCTAGCCCATACATGCCGACGGTCGGTCATGCCAGGGGGGGTAGAGGCCCCCACGGGGGGGGGGTGGTCGCGGCCATCTCAGGGGCGGGGGTAACCCCCCCCTGGCCGGCCAAATTTGTCTAGGGGGGGTCGGTCTCGTGAGGACCTTTTTTATCGTCGGATGTATATGGCTTTTGTCTGCTGAGCTATCGGGTGCGACTCCCACGGCGATGGAGTGTTCCAGTGCTATTTTAGTGCTGAGTTCGTGGTTAATCCACCGTGGACCATAGCAGACATTCAATGTCTAAATCTAGTTAGTATATAAAAAAGTATTTCGGTTAACTTTTATTTCAGGGAATGACGTCTTTCAACAAAAAGCTTTCCACAAATTTACAGCTGCATATGCACCACCAGCAACGAGCAAGCACAATTTGCGCAAGTGTTGTGCTGCGCACCCCGGGGGGGGGGGGGGTAACCCCCCCTGGACTTTTCGGCCTCAGGGGGGGGGGTCCGGAACTCAGGGGCGGTTGCCCCCCCCCTACCCCCCCTGCCGGCATGTATGGGCTAGCCGGTACAAAACATGATTGATATTTAGATTCAGTGAATTAGGTAGCTAATAAACTCAGTCAAAGAATATACATCATCCATAGTTGTACTAAAATCGTGCAATTCGTTGTTAATATAGCAGCACTGTCATGGTTCTAGATAGGAATCTATTTTCATTGCACATTGGTTAACGAAATCTGAGATCGGCATGAACTCATCAGTTAGTACCCTGCAGTCATAACAGCGACGAGTGTACTTCGAAAACTTGATACACAAATAAACTGTTTCAGAGTTATAAATGATAACAACATAATATATCTGAATTTTGATGCAAAATATTGCTTTTAAATATATAAATATTCTGTAGTTTTCACAATGTTGCGGTAATATCAATGTCACATAGTATAGATACAACACGCGCTTGCGAAATTCAAACCGGAATGAGCTCACCAGTTAGTACCATGCTGTCACAACAGTGACGCGTGTATATAGAAAACTTGAGACACAAATAAACTATTTCAGAGTTATAAATGATAACAACATAATATATCTGAATTTTGGTGCAAAATATTGCTTTTATATATAACTATTCGTAATTTTGACAATGTTGCGGTAATATCAATGTCATAGTATAGATACAACACGCGCTTGCGAAATCGAACCAAGCGCTGCTTTAGGATTTGAATCACCGCTTCGTGATTTTTTTTCACAAAATTTGTTGTTTTTACTCTTTTATGTAGTTGTCAAAAAGATATTATTTTTATATAGTAGGCCTGTAAGTGTAAAATTCATGCAACGTACATAAGTTCAGCAGTTAGGTACAATTTTTTGAAGGTACTACCTAAATTCTGCTTTAATCTAAGTGGAAAGTGCTAATTGCTTAACCCCTGTTTGTAGACATGGCATCTTTATAGATAAATGCTGGTACCATACTGTGCCTCTGCTTAAATGCAATCACTTAGAATCTCGAAATACCTACACATCCGTACGTTCCCGAGGTATTGCCATTGATGTAAACACAGCTCTGTGTGAGTGCAGTATTATAAAAGATATGGTTGAATAATTTTAATAAGCAGTGAAAAATTTATAGTCAGTAGTTAACGAAGTCCCAATTACCATCATATGATTAAACCATTGCACATTTTGTGCTTATAGAGGACGAATCAAAGCTTGTTGCTAATGTAATTTTATCTATCATTTTAGGACTGAATTTGATTATTTTGAGAAGGACTATGACGCGGCAGTTGTATATAATTTCTGCAAAGCTTTGTAATGATTGTGATTGGTAATTTTCACCTTGGCTCCAGGCGTGTAACAGACAAATTCTCACATTAACAGCCATTTTCAGCTCACGTCCAGGTTTAATTATAAATATTTAGAAGATATGCTAGAAAATATGTATTTCTGCGCTATCTATGATACAGTTTTTTACAGACACTTGTGCCGGGGTCTGATATTTTTTTCACATTTTGCCATGAACTGCCCTGTAGATTGTGCAAAGCCATGTATGTTTTCGTGTTTGGCTGTATTGGTCCAGTCACGACTTCATACATAAATTTAGCACATTCAAAATGTTCTATTCTATTCAAAATGTTCTATTCAAAATATTATATGTTCCTTCTTTTGTTCAACGGTACCGCCTTATCACATTTCGAAATCGACGGTCAATCTATATTGCGATACTAAAATTTAATTCCGTAAACGCCATTTGACGGATGTGAAACTTTTTTATTCAATTCTATAATTCATATAAATATGTAAAACAAGGTTTAAGAATTAGAAAATAAACCAGACGCAGTCCATGTTTACAAAGCACCAAACATTGACGAATTATGAAGCATATAATACATGGTCATAACTAAATAGCAGGGAGTAACCGGAATTCGGGTTCCGGTTCCGGCGAAAATCGTGTTCCGGTTGCGGTTCCGGCAAAGGACAAAAACCATACCGGAACCGGAATTCCGGTTTAAAAATTTTGTTTGAAATTTTCCACATTTTTTGCTTCATCCTGTAATCCAAACATATGTAATATATATTATGCAATGATCAAGCTCCAATACAACCAAGCAAAAGAAAAATTAACTAACCAATTTGCCGTGCGAAACGTAAAGTAGGGCACATAATAACCTGCAGGAGTTTGTTAAATCAAAGCCAGGTCGATGCTTGTAGCAGCTATTTTACACATCCAGAAGTCTGTGGGATACGTTTGAATTAAACCGGTCCAACTCGGTAACAGAGTATGCTTACGCAGAAGTACTTGGGTATGCTTGGCTAACATAAATTGCGTCAAGCACCCGCCAGTGCGCTTGTAAACTTGGTAAATCAGTCTAAATTGAAGTGAACTAACTTTTATCTGCAACGCAGCTAGAAACTGCTTTCTTGGCAATGAACTGTATTTATTGAAACTGTGCAAGCAGCATCACAGTGTGTCTCATTTATAGCATTCTGATTAGAAAGTTATCATCATTATGATCTAACTGATGGGCACTGTTTTTCCAACACTAGCCTAAACAGTGTCTCTGACCACTGATCAGAAAATTACCTTCTATCTATTATTTTCTCTTAAAATCATATAAACCAATAATTTCAAGTTTCATACAGAAGAACACGTAACAAACGTATGTGTAGTAAAGGGAGGCGACTGGAGAGCGAGCGAAAGTGTGTATTCTACGCTCCAAGCTTTGTAGGAACATTCGATTTGACGCAGTATACGCAATGGTGTATAGTGAAAGACGTTTTTTGCTCTGAATGTCCAAAAACCGACATATTTGATCGATAAATAAACATTATTAGCTTCCTCAGTCTCTTTAAAGTTTTAGAAAGGTAATAATACCATCGCAATACATTAAGTTTAATGTCAAAGTTATTTTAATGCATTTTAAATCCACTATACCTTCAATTCTTTCATCATCTGTTTTACTATATATAAATTTCGAAGGCCAGGTTCCGGTTTCGGTTCCTGATGCGGTTTAAATGGACGGTTCCGGTTGCTGGTTCCGGTTCCGGTAAATTTCGGTTCCGGTTATTCCCTGCTAAATAGACAATAGCTTAGCGGTGATTATAAGTATGTCTTCGTTTTACATTACAAAACTTTATTTTGAAACGTAATTGAGTTTGTTTTAGGACTGAATCCATTAGCGTCACGTACGGGCGTTGAGTTATTACTTGGAGGTACCAGCAGCAACCATTTTCGTCCAGTGTTTAGCACACATTTCCACGTTTGCTATAAGCGCTTTATTATTGAATTTAGATCGGTTAACAATACAAACAGCTGTAACATGTTTCGGTTTAGTAAAAGCAAAAGACAATTTGCATAGATTTCACCCGATCCTTGCTTTTCTAGCTTCCAGCTTACCATAAAAGCTTACCATAATTGACTTGGGTTTTCTCATTATCGAAATGAGTTTTGGTTATCAGAAAGTTGAAATAGATTACGAAATATATATAAAGTAAAATATAATGTCACATATATGTACAAAGAACTCTTATTTTTAGGCTTAAACAGAAAGTTAGTCGTCTCTGGATACCTAAGAAATGCTGAGCTTTCAGTTGCATTGTAGCACCCAAGTCAAGCTTAGGTGCGTAAAATTGTCTTCTTAAAAACACCTCTTTGCTGGGGTTCGGGGATTGGGGCAGGGCCGTATCTATCCAAACTTAATATTAGGCTTTGATAAGGAACTTATTATTCTATTGCTCATACAGGAGCTATGGCAAACGTTAATTTTCTAGCTTAGTATATCGACGACGACTCAGCCTGATTTTAGTTTAGGCTACTATGTTTGATTATAACCGC
This sequence comes from Trileptium ribeirensis, assembly GCA_030248225.1. Classification (NCBI taxonomy): domain Eukaryota; kingdom Metazoa; phylum Nematoda; class Enoplea; order Enoplida; family Thoracostomopsidae; genus Trileptium; species Trileptium ribeirensis. The sequence continues at coordinate 49,831 of JASANE010013240.1, forward strand.
TTTATAGTATTAACTGTTATTTGTAAGTGTACGCTTAACAGTGGTGTAACAAGATTTGGTGCCGCACTAAACGTAAACTGATTCTGTGATGTTAATGTTTTAGAAGACGCGTTTTGGTACGTCTCACAACTAGACAATGCGTCGGAAACTTCCGTTGTATCGTGCGTTTTTTACAACGTCACATGGCTGGAAATATGTGTCCGGTATATATTAAATACGCTTTAGTAGAGCCATTTTAATATATTTGCTCTTGGTGATTTGATCTGATAGGTTTTAGCTCACAAACTCGCTTATTAGAATTTGTTAGATATAAAATATATGAATACACTCATCATAATATTAATCATTGGATGGTCATATAAATAGTCTTCGTTCCAAGCCTAGCGTAGGATCACAGTTGAACATCAAAAGTTTGTCTTTTCTCTCAGTATTAGATACTAATATTTGACTTAAGGTGCTTGTGTCAGTATGTTCTAGCACACTATTATAGGTGCTAAACATTACATGAATCATTTTTGGACCAAAGCATTTCCGAGAAATTTTATGTCTGTCAGTATTAGCACTAGCTCCCAAGTAAACCGCCCACACTATTATAGGGGTAAAACATGACACGATTCATTTTTTGGACCAAAGCATTTCCGACAAATTTTATGGTTGTCACTATTAGCACTAGCTCCCAAGTAAACCGTCCACACTATTATAGGGGTAAAACATGACACGATTCATTTTTTGGATCAAAGCACTTCCGAGAAATTTTATGGTTGTCAGTATTAGCACTAGCTCCCAAGTAAACCGTGATGTGACATTTAAATGTAAGAATATTTCCTGTGCTTTATAATGTTTTCTAAATTCGCTAAATAACGCTGATGTAAATATATATTTCCATAGTCTGTATACTGACGTGATATTTTGTGATAGTGGCAAACAAATATTTCGGTTTGAAGCTGGCCATCTAATCAGGATCACTTGGGGCCGTGTTCAAATTGCGTACAATCTGATACAATCAGATTCCATCCGATCCGAACTGACTTGATCGTGTATTTTACATAGAATGTGACTATAAATTTGCACAGCCATATCACGTAGTATAGTCATACGGTACTATGTTTCCTTTGCTGTACTGAAAGTTCACTTAAATTATTACACTCCTGTCAAGTTTGAACCTTGTTAACACTGAATCTATCAGCAGAGACGCGGGAACTATTTTGTGCAAGTTGGCTGGGAGTTTGGGAAAGCTGCGCTTTACCTTTTGGCTTTAGTAATCAACACTCTAAAGTATATGTAGAAACAAGAATCCATCTTGTAGTTTTGTACTATCACAATGGCTTTTGCCTAGTGTTCATTTATACGGTATCTAATTATTTAGGCAGTGGACGTACTTGGCTGAGCTCAGCGTTTGTACCATCGTTGACGGCGTTCGCTCTTGTCGTAAAATTTTGTCCCAATGTACAGAGCTCCTTCAAAATAACATTACAACTGAAGCTCAATCTGTTCAGGTATTTAAAAGATTTATCTTTTTACAAAGCAACACTGTTAAAATATGGGGTCATTTTCTAGCTCTTTTGGTTCCCAGGCTCAAATTCAGTCTGTTCAGGTAGTTAAAAGTGTTATCTTTTTACAAAGCAACATTGTTAAATATGGGGTCTTTTTCTTTTAGCCCCCAGGCTGAAATCTATAGGTTCAAGGTATTTAAAAGCTGTATCTTCTCTCAAAGCAACACTGTTAAAATATCAGGTTTTTTTATCTTAGCTCTTTTAGCTCCCAGGTTGAAACTGAATCTTTCAAGATTTAAAGGTTTTATCGTTTTACAAAGCAACACTGTTAAAATATAAAGTACTCTTTCTTTAGTTCTTTTAGCTTCCAGGCTATATTTTTTGTTATGAGCTAACTTATATTAACAAATATATCTAATCGTTTTATACATACATATGCGTCGCGGTCAATGGATTTCATACTACCGTAAAAATTGGACTAAAATAAAAAAACCCGAATTGAAAAACAAAATGTGAAAGTAAACTTAACCTGCGCCCGCCGACTATCCTACTTGGGAAAAGTTGTGTTACCGAACACTATCTACTCAAGCAAAAGTTGAAGTTTTCTGTTCGCGAATATCAAAATTGTTTGTGAATAAAATTTCACTTTGAACTAACAAGGGTTGTTTTCGCAAAACATACTCACTAACTACACGACCTTTTCATCTATGCCGTCGCATTTACAATGAATTTGTTCACGAACAGAGACGAATCCTAATTGAAAACTATTAATCGTCGTGGAACTGATATTGGCTTATTGCAATTCACTACTTTTAAGCTAACAATGGATCAAATCTCCTTTCATACTTCTTCCCTAGCAATGGATGTGGATTCGACATCGAGTTTTACAAATAGGCGCAGGTTAAGTGTAGTCGCGCATATATGGAAGTGGCGAAGATATGCTTCAAAATAGCAAAACAATAATTATGCCCGCAACGTGGCCTGTTTGGCTTTAATATGTCAAAGTATTCTTTTGTTCCAGTGAACAGGCCTCTATTATCTAAGATTTATTGTTAAATCCAGAAATAACACATTTTTACTAATTTAACACTCTAACGGCCAACGCTAAATGAAAATCTGGTTCATTGTACAAATACAATTTTTATCGAATAGCAACCCAAGCGGTTTATACTGTCTGGCTTTTCTTCAGGTTGCCATTTTAGCGTATAATTTTGGTACGAATGGAGGTATTGTTGTAATCGATAATCTTAATGTCAGAGCATTATTTGGACCTTCATTGAAGGAACACTGGTACCTCTACCAAAATAAAAACCAGGAGACAAAAGCTTCTTTCCTCAAAGGCGAAATCACAGCAGAGAAATTGGAAAAGAAAATACTATCGTTTACTACAAAATATTGAATATCGACGGATGAAAAAATCGAAATTGATCGAACGTGGCAATGATCTTAGTTTGGTTCACAACGCCGGGCGTGAATGGTGGATAAGGAACGGTGCGATTTTTGCCTCTCCCGTTGACAATAGCAGAAGCAGTATAAACTCGGACGTATGGAAACGAGCGTATAAAGATATGCTGCTGGTAGATAATATTAGTAAAGTGAAATTTAGACATCGGCATCATGAACACAGAATGACAGGAAGCAACTGAAAATCAAAAAATAAATGTGAAATAAAATTAGTTGACTGTATCTGATGTTATTCTAGTTGCTACCGTGTTTGAAAATCGAAAATATCAAAGACGTTTTTAACCAGATGATCAACCTATATTGTTGGGTCTAAAACTTAAAGTTTGCTTTATATAACTAGTCAGAAGGCAGTGCAATGCAGAGAAGTTTGCGGAAAATTTATGAAAATAGGTAACAAAATGCCCATAAGCTAGTAAAACTACAAAGTTAAATTTTGACATCGTCATTATGAACTCAGAATGAATAAGAAAGACTGAAAATCAAAAGATAAATCGTAAAGTCAGTTGACTGTATCTGATGTTCACAGTAAAGCTACCATGTTTGAAAATCGAAAATATCCAAGACGTCATTAATCAGATGCTTAACCAGAGATTGTTGGGTGTACAACTTAGATTCTGCTTTATATTAAGTAGTCACAAAGCAGTGCAATGCACAGAATTTTTGTAGAAAAATTATTAAATTAGTAAAATAAATATGCCCACAAGGTGGCTCTGCGCAATTATGGTAAAATCGAATAGTTGCTAGCAGAACTCTGAATATAAATAAGCCGGCTTCCGACATTGTTGCCTTCTGCTAAATGAATATACAATGGATATAAATGTCATTTATTTGTGTGCTGAATTGGATTAGGACTATGAAAACTAGTCTAATAAGATCAGGCTTTAATCCAGTTTTAAATAGAAAATGCATATTTTTCTTAATAAAGATCTAAAGTTTAAGCCAATATTTATCTGGTAACCTAGTTATGACTGATCGATATCACACGAGTTTACATACGCCGTGAAAACCGTTTTCAGATCAGTGCACTTACTACAAAGCTACATATGACCGGAGACGAAATTTTTGAAATTCTCATCCAAGAGTTTCACTTTTAATCCGCCATGCTTATGCAGTAAGCGTATTAGTGGTAGATGTATGCCATATAAATTTTGTACAATAGCTAAGTGTTTTCAAATGATCAACGTATTACCATGTTGCAAATGAAAAGATCAAAAATTTGCTGATTTTGGCCAAAATATCAGTTCTGAGTCTTTCACTTTGCCCGGATAACCAAACACGGTGAAAGCGATATTTGTAGTATATATTTATGCTACATAAGCTCATATTTTTTATGAAAACTTTTGCTAAATCGGTCCACATATTCTCAAGCTGCAAATGATTCACATGCCAAACTTGACTTGGCTTGGGCATGAAAGAGAGGGTATTCGCACTAGTGCGCGGGGTTATAGACAAACACTTATTCGTGAATATGCAAGCACCTAAAATATTATATTAGAAAATAATTAGCCAAATCAGCTTATCCATTTTTGAATTACAGATGTTAAAATAAAGTGTTATTCTTTTAAACATAGGTAAAAAATCAACCTGTGTATATTATTTTAATTCAGATAAAAGTTCTGGATTTTGAAAAAATGGCAACAAAATTTATACGTTTTACTAAATATATTTTCAACGAAGTAGGGCTATTGAATGGTGTAGTCATGGTGCGATGGAATTTTAAATCATGGAATTTTGTGCAAAATCAGGTGTGGATGGCTGCTTCCATTGCGAAAAGTCTGTTTGAATTCCCCTTTATGGAACTGTTTGCTAGGACCTAGGGATCATAGCTCAACAGTAAAAATAATCAAGTCATATATCAAATATATACAAACAGTTCTCGCACAAACTGAATCAGCCTGCTTTTTGATACAATAGGAGTCAAAACTACCTATTTGGCCAAATATGGCATATATTTTGGCTGTCATAAATAACTTGATGAATAGAATAAAAAGTTGACAGTGTAGATCTCAACGCAGCAATTTCTCCAACTGCAAGTACGGTGTTAATAGTAGTTTTATGTAATAGTAATTATATATGCTCACAGTGGCTTAATCGCCTAGAGGCGTCGAACCCCCTGAGCAGGTCCCTAACCGCCTTCCCCTCCCCTGCGACGGCCCGCATCTTCATCTAATAACCAGGTAACCACTTCTTTAGGAGAATGACGGTCAATACCCCACTTCTCCACCCACTCTGCTTGACTCTATATGGTGTCAATGAGTTAAATTCTGCTGTTATATCACAGCTGGTCCGATTAAATCACTGAACTGGAGATAAAAATTGTCATCGGCAAATTTTAATTAGGCAGAGTGTTGATAGCATTTAGAAAATGACCGGGTACTTGTAACGTAGTAGCACCCACAAATTTTCAAATTTATAGCGTAATTGCTGCGTTATATCATCAACTTTCGGATAATATAGGCAATAAATTTTTTGCAACACCTACAAATTTTCAATCTTATCAGTTCTATGTGAAATATTCAAAATTCCGGTCAAATTCTTTTTTATCCTCCCCTTTGTTTTCAAAAGGGAGTCATCTTTTACTTTGAAGTGAGTGTCGATTTTTATTTAAATTATTTAATGGTACTCCATGCTTTGTCTCACCATGGCGTTGTACTGTTGTATTGGGGAAAAAGAGCGTATGTATATATTAGAAGCGAGTGTCAACGCGCCCATGACACATGAGGTTCCCCTGTGTGTAGTGGGCTAAGCAAGTAACCTTGAGCAGCTTACATCTAGTCTCATATAAAAATTGTGCCGAAGCTATGGGTCGCTATATTGTTAACATCAAAGTCATGAATATTTGGCCTTAAAATACTGTTTTTATTGAATGTTCCCCAGTAAACAGTGGAATCGGGGTCGATTTCGCATACGCATACAACAGTACAACGCATGGAGTACCATTTAATAATTTAAATAAAAATCGACACTCACTTCAAAGTAAAAGATGACTCCCTTTGAAAACAAAGGGGAGGATAAAAAAATTTGACCGCAAATTTTGAATATTTCACATAGAACTGATAAGATTGAAAATTTGTAGGTGTTGCAAAATTTATTGCCTATATTATCCGAAAGTTGATGATATAACGCAGCAATTACGCTATAAATTTGAAAATTTGTGGGTGCTAATACGTTACAAGTACCCGGTCATTTTCTAAATGCTATCAACACTCTGTAATTAAAATTTGCCGATGACAATTTTTATCTCCAGTTCAGTCATTTAATCGGACCAGCTGTAATATAACAGCAGAATTTAACTCATTGACACCATATAGATTCAAGCGGAGTGGGGTGGAGAGTGGTGTCGACCGTCATTCTCCAAAGAGTGGTTACCTGGTTATTAGATGAAGATGCGGGCCGTCGCAGGGGAGGGGAAGGCGGTTCGGGACCTGTCAGGGGGTTCGACGCCTCAGGCGATTAAGCCACTGTGAGCATATATAATTACTATTACATAAAACTACTATTAACACCGTACTTGCAGTTGGAGAAATTGCTGCGTTGAGATCTACACTGTCAACTATTTATTCTATTCATCAAGTTATTTATGACAGCCAAAATATATGCCATATTTTGGCCAAAATAGGTAGTTTTGACTCCTATTGTATCAAAAAGCAGGCTGATTCAGTTTGTACGAGAACTGTTTGTATATATTTGATATATGACTTGATTATTTTTACTGTTGAGTCTTATAATCCCTAGGTCCTAGCAAACAGTTCCATAAAGGGGAATTCAAACAGACTTTTCGCAATGGAAGCAGCCATCCACACCTGATTTTGCACAAAATTCCATGATTTAAAAATCCATCGCACCATGACTACACCATTCAATAGCCCTACTTCGGGGAAAATATATTTAGTAAAATGTATAAATTTTGTTGCCATTTTTTCAAAATCCAGAGCTTTTATCTGAATTAAAATAATATACACAGGTTGATTTTGCCTGCGTGTAAAAGAATAACACTTTATTTTAACATCTGTAATTCAGAAATGGATAAGCGGATTTGGCTAATTATTTCTAACATAATATTTAGGTGCTTGCATATTCACGAATAAGTGTTTGTCTATAACCCCGCGCACTAGTGCGAATACCCTCTCTTTCATGCCCAAGCCAAGTCAAGTTTGGATGTGATCATTTGCAGCTTGAGAATATGTGGACCGATTTAGCTAAAATTTTCATAAAAAATATGAGCTTATGTAGCATAAATATATACTACAAATATCGCTTTCACCGTGTTTGGTTATCCGGGCAAGTGAAAGACTCAGAACTGATATTTTGGCCAAAATCAGCAAATTTTTGATCTTTTCATTTGCAACATGGTAATACGTTGATCATTTAAAAACACTTAGCTATTGTACAAAATTTGATATGGCATACATCTACCACTAATACGCTTACTGCATAAGCATGGCGGATTAAAAGTGGAAGTCTTGGATGAAAATTTCAAAAATTTCGCTCCGGTCATATGTAGCTTTGTAGTAAGTGCACTGACCTGAAAACGGTTTTCACGGCGTATGTAAACTCGTGTGATATAGATAGATCATAACTAGGTTAACTGATAAATATTGGCTTAAACTTTAGATCTATCAAAAGAAAAATATGCATTTTCTATTTAAAACTGCGTTAAAGCCTGATCTATTAGACTAGTTTTCATAGTCCTAATCCAGTTCAGCACACAAATAAATGACATCTATATCCATGTATATTCATTTAGCAGAAGGCAACAATGCGGAAACCGGCTTATTTATATTCAGAGTTCTGCTAGCAACTATTCGATTTTACCATAATTGCACAGAGCCACCTTGTGGGCATATCTATTTTTCTAATTTAATAAATTTTCTACAAAGATTCTGTGCATTGCACTGCTTTGTGACTACTTATATAAAGCAGAATCTAAGTTGTACACCCAACAATCCTGGTTAAGCATCTGATTAAAAACGTCTTGGATATTTTCGATTTTCAAACACGGTAGCTTTACTAGAAACATCAGATACAGTCAACTGATTTTAGCATTTATCTTTTGATTTTCAGTCTTTCTTGTCATTCTGAGTTCATAATGCCGATGCCTAAATTTAACTTTAGTTTTACTTGCTGTTGGGCATATCTAGGTTACCTATTTCATAAATTTTCTGCAAACTTCTCTGCATTGCACTGCTTTGTGACTAGTTATATAAAGCAAACTTTAAGTTTTAGACCCAACAATATAGGTTGAGCATCTGGTTAAAAACGTCTTTGATATTTTCGATTTTCAAACACGGTAGCTACTAGAAACATCAGATACAGTCAACTAATTTTATTTTACATTTATTTTTTGATTTTCAGTCGCTCCTGTCATTCTGTGTTCATGATGCCGATGTCTAAATTTCACTTTACTAATATTATCTGCCAGCAGCATATCTTTATACGCTCGTTTCCATACGTCCGAGTTTATACTGCTTCTGCTATTGACAACGGGAGAGCCAAAAATCGCACCGTTCCTTATCCACCATTCACGCCCGGCGTTGTGAACCAAACTAAGATCATATCCACGTTCGATCAATTCCGATTGTTTCATCCGTCGATATCCAATATTTTGTAGTAAACGATAGTATTTTCTTTTCCAATTTCTCGCCTGTGATTTCGCCTTTGAGGAAAGAAGCTTTTGTCTCCTGGTTTTTATTTTGGTAGAGGTTCTAATGTTATTCAATGAAGGTCCAAATAATGCTCTGACATTAAGATTATCGATTGCAACAATACCTCCATTCGTACTGAAATTATGCGCTAAAATGGCAACCTGAAGAAAAGCCAGACAGTATAAACCGCTTGGGTTGCTACTCGACAAAAATTGTATTTGTACAATGAACCAGATTTTCATTTCGCGTTGGCCGTTAGAGTGTTAAATTCGTAAAAATGTGTTATTCCTGGATTTAACAATAAATCTTAGAGAATAGAGGCCTGTTCACTGGAACAAAAGAATACTTTGACATGTTGAAGGCAAACAGGCCACGTTGCGGGCATAATTATTGTTTTGCTATTTTGAAGCATATCTTCGCCACTTCCATATATGCGCGACTACACTTAACCTGCGCCTATTTGTAAAACTCGATGTCGAATCCACATCCATTGCTAGGGAAGAAGTATGAAAGGAGATTTGATCCATTGTTAGCTTAAAAGTAGTGAATTGCAATAAGCCAATATCAGTTCCACGACGATTAATAGTTTTCAATTAGGATTCGTCTCTGTTCGTGAACAAATTCATTGTAAATGCGACGGCATAGATGAAAAGGTCGTGTAGTTAGTCAGTATGTTTGCGAAAACAACCCTTGTTAATTCAAATGAAATTTTATTCACAAACAGTTTTGATATTCGCGAACAGAAAACTTCAAATTTTTGCTTGAGTAGATAGAGTTCGGTAACACAACTTTTCCCAAATAGGATAGTCAGCGGGCGCAGGTTAAGTTTACTTTCACATTCTGTTTTTCAATCCGTGTTTTTTTATTTTAGTCCAATTTTTACGGTAGTTCGAAATCCATCGACCGCGACGCTGATGTATGTATATAACGATTAAATATATTTGTTAATAAAAGTTAGCTCATAACAAAAAATATAGCCTGGGAGCTAAAAGAACTAAAAGAAAGAGACTCCATATTTTAACAGTGTTGCTTTGTAAAAAGATAAAACCTTTAAATACTTGAACAGATTGAATTTCAGCCTGGGAGCTAAAAGAGCTAAAATAAAAAAACCCGATATTTTAACAGTGTTGCTTTGTGAGAAGATAAAGCTTTTAAATACCTGAACAGATTGAATTTCAGCCTGGGAGCTAAAAGAAAAAGACCCCATATTTTAACAGTGTTGCTTTGTAAAAAGATAACACTTTTAACTACCTGAACAGACTGAATTTCAGCCTGGGAGCTAAAAGAGCTAAAAAAAGACCCCATATTTTAACAGTGTTGCTTTGTAAAAAGATAAATCTTTTAAATACCTGAACAGATTGAGCTTCAGTTGTAATGTTATTTTGAAGGAGCTCTGTACATTGGGACAAAATTTTACGACAAGAGCGAACGCCGTCAACGATGGTACAAACGCTGAGCTCAGCCAG